>APFE031303433.1:12389-24680 GCA_000404065.3 Pinus taeda | reverse complement strand
GACATTTGGGCAACTTTGAAAGGAGTGAAAGAAAACCCTAGACCTAATGCCTAGTGACCAAATTTTGCTTGAAGACTCACTGAAATGACAAAATTTGACCTTGACACTCTGAGACCACTTTGTAAGAACATATTTGATCACTAGAGGAAGGCTGGAAAGGCTGACACTAACAGGCACCACAGTTGAGTGACTCGGGATGAGTCACATGTGAGCATTGGGGGTCTGTTGGGCATGACCCAGCTTGGTCGAGTTTTGGTCAAAGACTCTGCATTTTGAGGAGCAGAGTGCGTGAAGTTGTATTTAGCGCACGCGTATCTAGGGGCTTCGGGGTGTGTTGATGCCCCTCATTTTGTAATGGGTATCAGGGTTTTAGTTAATTGTTTTATTGAGTTCATGGTATGTGGACCATGGTCTTTGTAGCAATGTAATTTATTTAAGGACATGTAATGCTTTGTCAAAGAATATCATTAGATAATAAGATCACTACAATAGAGAAAGCACAAGTGATCGAGTCTTTTGTTCTGTGTTTTGGGTCTAAGGAAAGGCTCCACAGCTGAGTGCGTGAATGCCTTGGAAGAGTCTGCAACTGAATGCGTAGACCACTTGTAGCTGGGTGCGTAGGTCAAGAAGTTGTATGTATTGAAAGATCTAATTTAATAAAGAAGAAGAAGCTTTGGCGAAGTCTTTGTATCTATATCTGTTATTGGTGTTCTATCCATTTATGTGAAGTAATTGCAAGTAATTAGTATGTTAGCACAAATATTATCATCATGTTATATGTTTATATTGAATTGAATATAATCAAGTCTGTAGTTAGAATACATTGCGTAGTAATGTTGTGAATGTTAGAAGGATGATTAAAATACAAAAAGGCTAAGTTTAGAGCCACTTTGCATAGTCCGCCAAGCTTGCTTAAACCTGTTTCTGCAATCAACCATAGCCACCTCAGGCAAGACTTTGATCTGCTTGCGGGTCGTTGTCAAAAGGGCCGGTTTCTGAGGATTTTGTTGGTGAAAAGTACAAGCCGAAATTGGGTCAACCCCAATCGAGCCAACAATTAAATCTATGTTTGTATCTGTCTCATTCATGTTGACATGACACTCCTTCACCAGTTTAGATATTTTTCTTTTAGCGCCTGTAATTAACTAGTTAAACTAGCCAAGCCCTATGATGCTTATTTTCTTAAAATTAAAATTTTCAACTAACGTAGGGTCAAGAAAACTATGGCTAACTACTGAATCAATTAAAATAGCAATGATGTAATTGTTTAGCTTAAGTTCCACTCTGATCATGTGTGTTTGGTTCTCATATTTCCTATTATCTAATGCTACATATATCTTGGGCATGCTTATTCCCATGTCCTCCACTATATTATCTCTTTGGATGTGGTGTACAGTCCTCATTTTTCCTTCATTGTGAGGGAAATGCCTATACTGATGCTTTCCTCCAACATGCCAACAACTAATGGGCTGAATTTTTGGTTTCTTACTCAAGAAATCAACACCTACTTGTTCACTATGGGTTGGTTTACTTTGTTGATTTGCCTAAGAATTAATCTTGAAGATTGAGGCTTTGAACCCCTTCTTCATTTTCTCTACCTTGCTTATTTTCTTGTCATCCCAAGCACTTTGGAAAGCTAGTTTATCTTTTCCCCGCTCACATAGTTACTCTTCTTTCCTCTTAGCTTCATCAAAAGCCTTTGGTTCATCAAATTTAATCATATCACCATAAAATGGCAGTAACCCACTCACATATCTTTGTATCTTTAGCCTTGAATATCTAATAAATCTACATACCTCAGTAACTTAGTAATTTACAACCACATTGCTCCATTTTCATGTTCCATAATTTGAGTTTGAAAGACTCCTACATTTTTATCTCATAGTAATATTCAAACAGGCACTTCCTTTGGAAATAATTTTTGAATTTCTTCCATGAAAACCTCTTTTTGCCCAGTTTTTGTACTTCTTTTAGCTACTCTTGTAATAGATTTGTTTTCCCCTTTAGGTGATAGATGGAAATTCGTGCCTCTAAATTGGAAGAGTAATCATGTATTTGAAGTTACTTTCTCATTTCGAACATCGAGTTTTAACCTCTTCTCCCTTCTTATGCTCACCATTAAATATGGGTGGCTTGAGTTTTTTGAGTTCCCCTTGAAAAATATCCAGGTCTAGTCTCCTTCTTAACTTCCTTACTAGTGACATGCTTGAGCTACTTTCTCATCCTGAGGAAACATGGTCTCTCTTAATGGATTTCCTTGATGCATGATGCTGATGCCTAGTATCACTCCTAGATTTCCTTGAACCCTCAAAATATTTCCCTCTAACTTATGAGTTGTGTTCATATGCCTACCTAGAATTGTATTCGTAGTCCATTCCTATTTGTACTTTTTTCAAGCTCTGTAAAATCCAATTATTAATTTTTTGTTGTTCTATTATTAGGCTCAAATTATCAACCTTGTAGTTGGGCACCTCCATTTTCAGGCTCCTTACAATTTTGACCAGGGCTCTATCCTCTAGCCTATCTCTTCCATGCTTATTTGACTCTATTCTAGCATTACCCATGCCAATGTTCATGGCTCTGACCTCTTCTTCATTGCTATAGGACCCTTGAGTATCTCCCATACTCTTGGTCCTCATATTATTTATGCCTTATAGGCAACCGTTGAAATCCAAAATTGTCTTCTTTTTTACAACCCTTTTTGTTTTCCTCTTCATCCTTTTCACGATAGTTTTCTACATTTCCAGTTGAAATGTCACCTCAATTATGCTCAAGCATCATAAAAGGTACCAATCATTCATGGTTTATAATCTACTGTTTCTTTATGAAATTTAATCAAAACATTCTTAGAACTACAAAATTGCACTCATTCTACAGCTAACCAAAGATTATCCAGCTATATCCATGGTTAGTCAGGTTCCGTATGTTGGAGAAGGAATGAAGGGTGCAAGTATATGGAAAACAATCAACACATGGACATCCACTTATCATGGCGATCTAGCAAGCCACTTGGTTCAAGAGATCTGATGGTAAAACTAAAAGTCAAATCTACTTTCAACACTCCAACGATGTACAAGATTTGAAGGCAGTTCATAGTGATA
Source organism: Pinus taeda (assembly GCA_000404065.3). Taxonomy (NCBI): domain Eukaryota; kingdom Viridiplantae; phylum Streptophyta; class Pinopsida; order Pinales; family Pinaceae; genus Pinus; species Pinus taeda. Next base: position 21,579 of record APFE031303433.1, on the reverse strand, counting down.
TCAAGCGAGCGTGGAATTGGATGAGAAGAATTCAGGGTTGACATGTCAAATTAGAATCTTCTCATGATTTTCTCTTTTAGTAGCAAATCATGAGAAGAAAGACTCCAAATTCAATTTCATTTCTTAGTTGTCGAAGTTGTCGAAGGAATATAAAAGGCCCTAAGGCGAAGTGATGGACACTTACTCTTATTAATTTTGCAATCATTTTGTTGTTTAAGACTTCAACATTTAATATTAATACTCTGTTCTTTGGTGACCAATGTGTGGTTGAGTAATTTGTTAGTTAGTTTCATGCTTTCACTCAACAAGAGCCCCCCCTAGAAAGATGAAAGACTAGAATAGTTTTCTAGTTATTTTCATTTTGATTCATTACATGAATAGTCCTTTCTTCACTGCAATTTGTTGATATTTTTAATTAGTATTTTATTCATTGATTGCCAATTTAAATTTGAGTATTTGGAGCAGGCCGAGTGCTCATAAAGAGACAAAATCATTTCCTTTTCATAATTTATTTCATTCATTTATTTCATTATGATTTCATGAGTAATGTATAGAGAAATCTTGAATCATAACTTCCCACATTAGTAATCCCTCTAAGTTATATTTTAGTTATTGTTTTGTTGAAACAATTCAATTTAGATTCATTCTTCTCTTGAGTAGAATTTCAATTTGCAAGAGCAATTAGAATATTTTAAATTTATGCAAGTAGAATTCGAATTTCAATTCTGTTATTAGAATAGAAAATGAAATTTAGTGCAAGTAGAATAAAATTTTGCTACAATAGATTAAATCTCAATTCAGTTCAATAGAGTAATTTTTTATTCTTATTGCAATAGATTAAATTTTGATTTAGTTTGATAGATATATTTTTCAATTGATTTCACTTCGAAGTTTGATTTTCTTTACAAAGAGTAATTTTGATGGAAAGACCATGCGCATATAAATGTTTTGATTTAATCTAGTCCCATTTGTAATTATTTAAATTTCATCTTTTAAAATAAAAAATAGATGTCGTAGCATATATTGTGTGCATGCACTTCATAAGTACACAAACCTTGGTTGACAATTAATGAAGTAATTTAAAATCAATTAAATTACCCAACATTTTGGCGTCTTTGTTGGGGAAGCATACATAGGAATTTACTTTGGTTTACATATCATTTTAGATGCATTCAATCTTGTAGATGCATAATTAAAGCATTACTAAAAATCATCTAGAATGCATGAATAAATAACAAGATTCTAGGGGTATATTTGTAAGTAGAAGTAGAGGACAAAGTTCGATAACAACATCACCACTCACCCACGCTAGACAAAGTAGTTCCACACCATCCACTAACACTCACATTCCATCCATAGCAGGGAAACATAGACTTCCTGAGGTGCATAGATCTGAAATCCCCAATTGAAGGACTTATATTTCTCTCTTCAACAGGAGAACAACTCTTAGGACAAGGTTATAAGTTCCTAGTGAAGACGAGGAAGAGATTTATTCTGAAATACCATTAGTAGAAGAACTAGAAGAAGAGATAGAAAATCCTATTGTTGAACCTTATATTAGCTTTGAAGAATCTACAGTGGTAGGGTAAGGGGAAGGAGAAGTACGCAATGTAAATGGTGAACTTAGGATTGGAGGTGGAAAATGAAAACAAGGAAATAGAGGGGGAGGTGGTGGTAGAAGAGGTAGGGGAGAACCAAATCCTTATGGATTCCATATCTTTTATGACGATACCACAACCATAATGAATAACATATCACCTTCCATTCTTCCTAATTTTCATGGTTTAATAACTGAGGATCTAGAGGCATTTATTTTTTAGTTTGCTGTATTATGTAGATCTTATGACTATTTACTTGATACTAAAAAATTGAAACTATTTCTAGCTACTCTAAAATATGGATCCCTTAAATGGTTTTTGGGTCTAGGGACACATAGTATTAGAACATAGGAAGAAATTAAAATATCATTTCTAGAAAAATATAAAGATTATTGTATGCCTCATAACTTAAGGATGAACTATTTATGAGGATGCAAAAAGAGGATGAAATCCTTGAAGGCTTAGCGGAAATATTTTCCTATAATGTTAAAAGGGTTACGATGCATGATTTAGATGAAGAAACATTGATATCTATTTTGTTAAAATCTATAAGAGATGAGTGGATTGACCTCCTCAAGTTAATGGGAAAAGGAGATGTTTATCAACTTTCATTTGGATGAATTTGTGATTTGTGCAAACATATTTTGAGAGGTAAGGCTAGATATGGTAAGAATCCAAGAGATCTAGCCATGTCAAGAGTTAGTAAATTTTCAATTAGAACATTGAGTAGAGAAAAATTAGGCAATTTTCTTAATGACTTCAACACAAATATCCTTGGGAGACTTAGTGAACAACTAGATACTCTCAAAATACAAAATAAGAAAAAAGTTGAGAATGTTGCATTATCTATCTTCTGTCCCAAGTGTAGGGAAACTCATGCTTTGAGAGAATGTCCTCTATAGTGTATAAAATTGTGTCACATGTGCTAAAAACCATGATACAAGGTAATGTCCTTCAATACATGGACTTAAAGTTGTCCTTCAAGATGAAGTTGGACCAAGTCAATCTGAATCACTTTGCTTTATTGCTAAAATACCATGGAAATCCCAACAACCCAACATGACACAAGGTCTTAACACTCAATATCAATGATATGAAAAACCATTGAATAATTGGATTGCACCTATGCCTTGGAAACCTTGTCCACCCCAACCTCAAAATCCATCATGGGCAAGGGTTTGGAAAAATTCTTATGGTAGAAATCCTCAATATCCTCAATTTCAACAACCTTACGTCCCTTATCCACCTTAATAATATCCTCCTCAACCAAACCAATCTCCTCAATTCCAAGCCCAACCACAGAATCAACCACTTTCATTTCCATCGACTGCATTTCCTCAAAAATTCAATAAACTACCTACTCAACCACTCCCAAGCCCAAATAATAAAAATCAACAACCTATCTACAATGTATACGGTCAAAAATTTCAAGCTTGTATGATAGCCCCATTAGGTCTAAATGATGTCCAACTTAGATCGAGTAGGATTTTGCAAAAGAATTCACCAACAACTGTCATACAAAAATCTAAAAATGACGAGGCTCTTCAAAAGGAAACATTTCTTGATCAAGAAAAAAAATCCTCCAAAGGAAGATATTCCTACACATTTCAATTATAAAAAAAAAAATGTAGCCACTACAGTTCCTCTAGTAGAACAACCTTCTATTTCTCTACAAGATCCACCTTTTCTTGAGAGGCTTAAAATTGATAAGGGAATAGAAAGGAAAATTGTTTTACCAAAATACGATATGATAGATGAATTGAAAAATATGTGCCTAAAAATTCCTTTACTCAAAGCTATAAAGGAAATACCAATATTTGCAAAAACAAATAAGGAGATGTGAACTAGAAAACCAGGAAGAAAAGGAAAAGATGTCAAGAGAACTTAATTGGTAGGAAAAAATGTTTATATTATGATGGGGAAACCAATAGTTCAAAAATATCTAGATCTAGGTAGCCCTATTGTAAAAATTCACATTAATGGCAATGAAATTCCAAACACCTTGATTGATTTAGGAGCAACCATCAATATCATGACCAAACAAACAATGGATCAATTGAAGATTCCCAATCTTCAATATACGATGACATTACTGCAATTAGATGATAGATATGTTATAAAACCAGATGGTATATTAGAATATGTATCTCTCTCTTTGAATTCATGGGAGTAACATGTTGATTTTATGATTTTAACTCCCAAGAATAATCTAGGAGGTTACGCATTGATCCTTGGTAGACCTTGGCTAGATACAGATGATGAATTCATAAGTTATAGATCTGGTGATATGCATATCGCTGACGGTAGTTCTACTAAGAGATTCACATTGTATCCACACAAAAACAATAATTTAATTAGAAAGTTAAGTTTGGATAGATGATAATGAAGACTTTTATGATATTCAACCGACATGTACTCGTTCACAAATAAATGAGGAAGACCAATTAATCAATTTAATGAACAACAATGATTCTTCTTCATTTGTGAACAAGATCAGAATTTTCAAGAACAATGAAATATTCAATATTTATCATCTCCTTAAATGGCTTGGCATTCTATGGAAAAGTTTGGAAATTCTTTAGTAGAAATCTTTCCAAGAAAAACATTAAACGTCAATAATAACTTGGAAAATTTTCAAAAGAAAAACTTGATATAGATGCTACAAAAACATTCATTTGCTTATGCATGGGAATACACTGATATGAAGGGAATTTATCCTAAAATGTGTATGCATCATATTTATATTGAAGAAAATGTCGAACCAGTTAGACAACCTTGAAGAAGGATGAATCCTAATCTGAGAGAAATTGTTAAGGAGGAATTACAAAAGTTACTTAATGTGAATTTCCTTTATCCAATATTAGATAGTCAATGGGTTTCACCTTTGGTGATTGTTCCGAAGAAGAATGAAAAATGGAGAGTGTGCATTGATTATAGGGAATTGAATAAATCTATTTTGAAAGATCTTTTCCACTACCTTTTATAGATCAAGTATTAGATACTTTAGTAGGGAAGAAATACTTTTCATTTCATGATGGTTTCAGTGGATATAACCAAATCCAATTGGGAGCAGAAGACCAAGAAAAAACAACCTTTACATGTCCGTGGGGTACATCTTCTTATAGGGTACTTCCTTTTGGGTTATGTGATGCACTTGCAACATTTCATAGGGAAGTTTTGGGTATCTTTTTTGATCTAATTTATGATTGTGTAGAATTTTACATGGATGATTTTATTGCCTATGGAAATACTTTTGAAGAAGCTCTTAAAAAATTAGAAAAAATTCTCGTTAGGTGTAAATAAGAAATTTTTATTTATTTATTTATTTTATATATTTAGTTTAATTTTTATTTGATTTGATTTGATTTTTTTTTTTATTTTATTTTAATTTTATTTTATTTTTATTTTTATTTTTATTTTATTTTATTTATTTATTATTATTATTATTATTATTTTTTTTTTCCAGTAAGTCGTGAGAATGTTTTATGATGTTTAATGAGGGAATTATTTTAGGTCGCCATATTTCAAGTGATGGAATTAAGGTGGATACATATAAGGTAGAAGTAATTTCTAAAATTTCAATTCCTACTTGTCAAAGAGATGTTAGAATTTTTCTCGGTTTTACTATTATTATAGAAGATTCATAGAAAAATTTCACAAATATGGCCTCTCCACTTTTCAAACTTCTTATGAAAGATTATGATTTTGTTTGGAATTCTGACTGCCATAAAGCATTTGAGACACTGAAGTAGAAAAACACTAAAGCACAAATTTTAAGGGGACCTATTTGGTCTCTTCCTTTTCACATTTCAAAAATGCTTCATATACAACTTTAGGAGTTGTGTTGGGACAAAAATATCTAACTCCTTATGCTTTGTATTACACAAGAAAAAAATTGAATCCTATAGAGTTAAATTATACTGTAACTGAAAATGAGTCTTTAAGTTGTTGTGATTGACATTAACAACTTTTGACATTATATCATTGGTTATGGAACTTTCATTCATACAAGTCATTTTTCTATTAGATATCTAATGAAAAAACCAATTACTAATGGCAGGATCACAAGATGGTTGTTTTTGTTGTGGCGGAAATTCAATATTACCATTCTTTACATACTAGGAGAATAAAATACAATTGTTGATTTCCTTTCTAGTATGCAGAATAATAATAATGATGTTCCTGTAAAAGATAATTTTCCCGACGAATATATTTTTGAAATATCTATTAAACCTCCTTGGTTTGAGGATATTGGTAACTATTTGGCTACAAGAAAGTTACCCCCATAATTATCAGCCAAGGAGAAGCAGAGAGTTATCAAATCCAATGCACTTTATTCTTTGATAGATTGAGAATTATTTAGAACGAATTTGACATAATCATCCAAGGATGTGTTTGAGAGGATGAAGTCCCAAAACTATTGAAAGCTTGTCATGATGAATCATGTGGAGGGCACTTTGCCGACAAAAGAACTGATTACAAAGTCCTTCTTTTGGGATATTATTTGCCTTCTATTTTGAAGGATGTCAAAGAGTATGTCAAGACATGTGATAGTTGCTAAAGAATGGGAAATATCATTCCATCAGATGAGACACCTCTATAACCACATGAACTTGTAGAGCCTTTTGAAAAATGGACTCTAGATTTCATTGGTCCAATCAATCCTCCATCTAAATAGGAAAGGTATATACTCATTTGTACATATTATGTTACAAAATGGGTAGATGCTAAACCACTTTCATTTGCAACCAAAATGATATAATTACATTTCCTTTTTAGGAATTTTTTACTCATTTTGGTATCCCAAGGGAAATTGTGACATGTCATGGTACTCAATTTACATCCAAGTTGGTGCAGAAAATAGTGGAGCAATACAAAATCAAATATCGAAAGTCTACTCCATCCCTTTGACAAGCTAATGGGAAAGTGGAATCCACCAATAAGGTACTTGAAGTAATTCTAACCAATATTGTGCATTTCCATAGAAGAGATTGGGCAAAAAGGCTTCTAGGACCACTATGCGCATACTGTACCACAAGGAGAAATAAAACTTGACATACTCCTTATGAGCTTGTCTATGGGAAGCAAGTTTGGCTTCCAATTGGGTTCCAAGTGGAGACCTTTAGGAGAAGAGAAAAATTGGGTCTTGATCTATCTGAAGCTAAAAAAAAGGTTATCACAATTGATGAGCTATATGAGATTCGACAAGATGTTATCCAGAGAACCAACATAGTTCAACAACAAAGATCAATATAGCATGAAAAATTCATTAAATCTAAAAGGTTCAAACTAGGATATTGGACTCTTCTTTTTTATTCTAAATTCAAGTATTTTCAAAGAAAATTTTAGACTCACTGGCTTGATCCTTATAACATAGATACTATCTTTGATAATGGAGTAGTTAGAATAAAAACCATTGATGAAGAAAAAAATTGTTCCTTGTTAATGGTCATATATTAAGGATATATCATAAACTATTAACAAGAGAATATTTTTCAAATATTTTCAAGACAATTCGGATTTCAAGTTGGTTGAGAAAGGAGATTCTTTTCCATATCATCCAACCCAATTGTAATTTTATTTTCTCAAAATAATAATAAAAATAATAAGTATAGACACGAAAACCAACATTGTTGGCATGTCTATACAGTGCTCAATCACATCATCACCAGAGAGGCTTCTATCATCAAAAATATGATCAGTGCCTCAAACAATATGTAAGCATAATTCATAATTTCACCAAAATCAACTCATGCATTATGATAACAACATAGCATCATTAAAAAAATTCAGTAACATGAGTATCTTCAGAAGTATCACCAATGATAAGCATCATTATGTACCAAGGAATTCTCAAGCAAACATAATTCCAGCTATGCACTATTAGAAGCATAGAAAATTCTCCCCTTGAACCTGTGCCAACTATTTATTGTCAAGTCTAATCATATCAACTCATCCATCAATAAGGACATCATGGAAAATTCATCAATCAGTGATCCATAAAGCATGAACAACTCATAAAATCCAAAACAACTTCTAAATAACCTCAATAAGACTGTAATCAATCAATTTCAGAACCAGAAAGCAAAATAAGAGGTAACTGAAGTATATCAGAACTTTTTCCTGAGCCTATCCCATTGTTTCTTCCTTTTGGAGAAACATATGTCTTTGTCTAAATTAGAACTCGTGTATATATGCGATTGTCTTTCATAGGATCCGCGCACAGAAGGTGAAATGTTGAATTTTAATAACTACAACTCCCCCTAAGCATGTTCTTTCTGTACCTATCCATTGTTATCACATCAAATGCACTGTTATTAATATGAATATCAACACAACCATGGGAATCATCATCAATATATGTATTGATCCCCTTGAACATATACATCATTGAATTTGAGGACCGGATAATTATCTTATGTTCTCATGTTAGGTCCCTATAATACTAGTGTATTCCCTTATTAGTATTGTCATTGTAGCCCCTTATTGTTATTTTTATGCCCATGTTGTTATTATTGTGCCCCATAGAAGCCCACTATTGTTATTGTTGTGCCCTTACATTATTATTGTTATGTCGGCTCTGGATATATTTGTGGACCGCCTTAGACTCCTATATATAGAAGGAGGTATTGTCATTTGTCATCATCCAAGAATTTTTCATTTGGTAATGTAAAGGAGGTTTCCCCCTATGAAGAGGATGATTTTGAAGTGTTGATCTATCTTTTCTTCTATTTCTGTTTGAGGCTTGTTGCAATTTAACAATTTTGGACATCGGAGGCCTTTGGATCGTAGGGTTTCACTGCTCCAAAACAGTATCATTGAATTTTCACTATAAATTTTTCTACAATGTTTTAGGAGTTGAAATTAAAACCCATTTGAGCCGAAATATTGATGAACCTCGGGTCCGAATTTTAGATTATTTTTCGCTATATTTTCAGAGATATGATCCAAGTAAGTTAGGGTTTTTGTAGGCTCCCGAATTACATCCAAACATGTGACCTTGGGAAAATCGTCGTAAATTTCTCTTTGAGCATCGAATTGAAATTTCTTAAGAAGTTATAGAAATAATTTGGAATGTAGTTTTATGTGTATCATTTTTAGGTCTGAAGGTCGAAACAATTATACGTCGAAGGTCGTACAAGTCCGCTCTACTGAACCAGTTTATATTCAAGTCATCGTGGGAGATTTGGCATAACTCTTTCTTGAAGAATCCAATATTAATCAGACTAGTGGGGTTAGAAAGAGGACTCTGAGGGATACCCGATGAAAAATCCAAAATTACAGAGATACAATAGATTCAATATTGAGCTCCTACAAAGTGAAAAAAGGTGTGTAGTTTTTGGATTGAAAAATTAGTTTAAAGCGGGGCATAGTGAGGTATAATTATCATTGATTGATGCCCTGAATAAAGAAAATGGAAACACCTAGTAAGAAACCTAGATGAATGGAGTGGAAGCTAAGATGGATGGCTTGGAAGCTAATATGGATGGCATGGAAGCTAAGATGGATGGTATAGAAGCAAAACTTAAAGGCAACATGGAATATTTGAAGATAGATTTGACAAAGTTGCTACAAGAAATGCTTACTAATGG
>APFE031303432.1:67850-87215 GCA_000404065.3 Pinus taeda | reverse complement strand
TGCATTCAAGGATTTGAATTCTTCACCATTAAACTGTTCATATCCAAGACCAACATTCTTGGGTCGCTCCACAACTGAAATAGGATCAACCATGCCTTGCGCATGCTTGCCCAAACCTTTGCCTTCTTGATAGCCCATCTTAAACATTAATTTGGGCCCCATACCTCTTGTATGTTTTTCAAAAGAACCAACACACTTTTCAATTGAGGGAATTGAAGACAATTTTGAATGATTTACCTCGTCCTCATGCATTTTCTTGGACAAAGCTTCTTGAGCTTGAAGGATTTGTTTCTCCATGTCATGCAGTCTTTGGAGAATTTTTTCCTTCTCATCCTTCATAGCCAACAATTGTGCATGAAGCTTAACACTTTCTCTTTGATCCTCAATGAGAATCTGCACCATGTCCTTCACCTTAAGGAACTCATTCTTCATGTCATCATTGAAGAATTTTGTGAAGGAGGAGCCTTCACTTGTGGAAGAAGTTGACATTATGGAGATGGTCAATTAAACAAAAGAAACTTCAAAATAAGAGTTCTCAAAGCTTTCAATCAAATGACAAGCTTTAACCAAATGTCAAACAAAAAACCCTCCTTCTTCAAGAAACCATTTGCAACAAATAAAATAGTCAATCTCTTACTCTGCTTTAATACCTTTTGCACAATCAAATGCTCAACCCGAGCTCTGATACCATCTGATCTGAAAATGAACTGTACTTGTTTAAGGGTGCAAGGTATCCATTTCCAATAATTGTAAATGTGAGCTATACACTTCAAGTGACCTCTAAAAAGCTGAAAACTTCCTATTTCTTATACAGAGATTGACTATAGGGGCATTCACCGGACATGTCACCTCTAAAGAGAGGATGAGTTCCAGAGGCTACCTAGCCCTCTACAGGCTCTGCCTAAATAAATAGCAAAGTAAACACTTAGAAGTCTTTAACATACACATACTTGAAGTTTGATGTCTTGCGGAATAAGACAAATAACTTTCTCTAGCTGAATAGGTGATTATGTGTGCATGCAAGTTATGTATATTTGTTGTTTAACACTTTATATCAGTTTTGTTTAGCATATCATCTTCAGCAAATAAAGACACCAAAATGATAAAGCAGTTCTCCCCTTCTGGGCTACATCTGCTGGACCAAGCCTCTCCAACTAGGCTTGTCCTCTTGTATTAAAAATGCTACAAAGGCTAATACAAGAATATGAGTGTCTCAAAAGATAGATCTGACTGTAAATACAAAATCAGAAGATAGGAATTAGCTAAACATGCTCTTTCCCAAGCATTAAACAGTGAAATTGTACCTCATATAGTACCTTCCCCAATTGGCCCTGATGGCTCTTCAGACTTGCATGGAGAATTTCGAGGTGAAGATGACCTCAACTAGTTCTGAAACCTTCGCCATTAGACTCAGAAGGTCGAAAATAGTAGACACAGGCTTTTGAATCACCGAAAATGGATGAACATAGCCCCTAAACAGCTCGAGCACTGAAATGGCCCTGGTGGCCCTGAAAGCTTCCCTGAAGCTAAACAGTGAGAAGAATGCCTCAACAAGAAAAAGAGTGGTAGAAATGGATTTAGAATGCTGAAAACCTTCAGGAATGACCTTCGTTGCACATTCAATGGCTGCACAATTCCCAATGCAGCTCCCAAACTGATTTGGCCTTGGTGGCTCCTGGAACTTCCATGAAGCAAAAACATCTGCAAATGACCTCAGATGGTTGTGAAACCTGTGCCCATGGCTCCAGAAGGTCGAAGAGACCCAAAATCCAAAAAAAAAATCGTCCAAAACGGATTTTCCCAGCCAAAAGTTATGGCCATTTACTCCCAACTGCCAGTTGCCCTTGAAAAACTCCAGTTAAACTTTTAGTTACGGCTAGATAGGCCCGCCAAATATGGGGCGGCCGCCAAATTTGGTGCCACCACCAATAGATCCGCTAAATCTGCCATAACCACTGGCTAACTTTGCGCATGTGACCAAACATTCAGAACGTCGGTTTGTAGTTGGATTTCGTGCTGGGCGGTGGGGGTTTAGGCCCACGGTTTTGGGCACGTAGTCATATGTATGGGGGCTGGCCGTTAGGGGCTGGCCCCCTTAGGGCCCCGCCCAACAGAACCTTGAAAATTTAAATTTAACTTGTTCCGCCAACCTAATAATTCCGACCCCTGTGGCGCGTTGGTAAGGCGCGGCATTTGGAGACATGAGGTCTTATGTTCAAACCACGGATCCGACCCAATATTTGGAAATGTGCCCACCTAATGCTGATGTCACCTTGGGCACGTGGCAGTTTCTAATTCGCTTCCCAAAAGGAATATTCCCTAGAATATTCCAAGGAATATTCTGTGGAATATTCTTTTTTTAATTTTTTTGAAAAAAATTCAAAAATTAAGAGTCATTGGGCGATTTTGTTTTTGGCATAACTTCTGCATACGGAGACTATTTTTCGAACCATTTGTGGCATCGGAATCAGGAGGAAGAGCTCTATCCAGTCATTCAAGTTCAAACTAGTTCTGAGCACTTTCATTTTTGACCATTTTACGACACTTGGTCTTGAGCTCCTGATCATTTTCGGGTGGGGAATTGTTTCTTAAGTTGTGTGTTGAATTTTCTGAATCTAACACATCAGAAATTCCTGTTGCGTTATCTGGTTTATTTCACCTACTTCTCTAATTTCTTAACAAGTTATTTAACCATATAAATACTGAAAATAAGCAAAAATGCAGTCTCAACCATCTATAGATCATCAACTGAAAGAATAGACAAACACACAAGGGACATCGATATTTTTTGCAAATCGTCCCCCTGCGTCAGACTTTTGCTGCTCTGCTCGGAATCTCTAGCCCTATGCATCACCCATGCAGGCCCACTAACCTCTGTGTAGTCACTTTGGCCCTCTACATGGCTCCTGCTAGCTCTACGTAGCCTCCTCTGCCTATGCGTTGGTCCTTCGACACTATCTCCACCTCTATTCTATGCACTCACTACCCCTCACTACAAATCTGATCACTTGTTCGAATTTTCTTAGCAACCCCGCTCCAGAAAATCGAACTGACTGATCAATCTTGGTGTATCTCCAACTGACCCTCAAGCCTCCTCTTATACTTTTTCTGTTGACTCTTCAATGGCCAAGATTAAATCTGTAATCAACAGCTAAGATTAGATTTGGCTTGATCCATGTCTTTAGAACCTTCTCATCCAATTTTATATTAATACCCATTAATATTTTTAATTTCCTAAGTTTAGACTTAGGAACCCATTAAAAATATTAATTATTTTAATATCTCTCTAACTAGGTGAAATTTCCCCAAACCATTTCTGGGTCTTGAGTATCTCATGTGCTTTAGACACTCCACTAATTTTCATGTCTAGATCACGTTCGATGCTACCCCAAATCAACACTCCCTCTTAGCGAGGAATGTGATCTAGTAATGCTCCACCACTGAACATCACTCTGATCATCCAGCACCGGTACCTGTGTTGATGCTTTTCCTACTGCCCAACATCGTCTACATTTTTGCCTCATGTATTTCTGCCCATGGCTCTATCACTTCCACTGCTACATTTGTATTGCATCTCCCACTGCATCCATGCTGCTACTGGTCCTTCCTCCCAACACTACATCTGCACTGCAGTTCTCTCTCATCTTGTTGCATCGTGCTGCCTAAAGCACTACCACTGCTACTTCTGCACTGTAACTTAGTTACTGAGATGTAAGTAACTGATCTACCCAACTACTGACATCTTTGCCAGGCTAGAAGCCCTCCTGATGTTGAAGCTCCCTCTGTTGTTATCTTGTGCTCCCTCTGCTACCTCTATGCTACTGCAACAACTTTGTGCCTCTTGCACTACTACAAACAACTTTGTGCCTTCCTGCACTGGTGCAACCTCCTCTATGCCTCTCACACTGCTGCAACCTCCTCTATGCCTCTCACACTATTGCAACGCTCACTGCACTACTACAGATCCCTGCACTGTATCACTGTTCTACTGCTCCATCCATATCTTGCTTCTACCGACGTCCATCATCCTGCTACTGTCTTTCGAGGCTCCCGTAGCCGGATATGATCCAAGAGTTTGGGTACCTCAAGGATCCTACCCCACATCTCTTTATCTCCTCTTGACTATAGCTCAATGTCTCCCCACTTCTTCTCTAGAGGTGCATGAGCACTTATGGCATATTCGTCATCAGTCTCAACTTCTTTCTCTACCTTTGCCGGAGCTACCTTGGAGTCAGAAGCCTCTCCCTTATTCTTCTTCCTCAGACACTAGGTTGCATAATGACCCAACTACCCACAATGGAAGCACTTTATCTTGGAGATGTCCTTATACTTCCTCCTCCCTTGCTGTCCCACACATGCCAGAGCTGCATCCTCCTCCTCCTCTTTCTTGATTCGACCTCCTTTATTGTTACTTCCCAACTTGGTCAACCGTCTGATCTCTTCTTGGCAAAGATCTTCCCACATCTCTTCGCATCCTGGAAGAGTCGCTCTACCCAAAATGCTTTGGACAAATGTCTCCCACTCCTGAGAGACTGTGTTTAGTGCGGTCCTCACCATGTACTCCTAATCCGGCTTGGCCCCTATGGAATTTAGTTGGTCCTGAATCGCCTCCAACCTACTGAGGTATAGATCTACCTGCTCCCCCTTCTACATCTGATACGACTACAACTGATTCTCCAGTAGCATCTTCCTCTGCATGGAAGTGCCTTGATACAATGTTGTCAAGGTATCCCACATCTCCTTTTCCGTTTTCTTCTGAGCAATATGTTGAAATACATGATCCTTGACCCCATCAAGGATTATGCACTTTGCCTTGGCCATTCCATCCTCATACCTTTCGTTATTAGTTGGGTCAATTGGGATAGCCATGGTTCTCAACGCGAAGGCCTTGATGCGATGTGTATCCAGAACAGATAGGATCGTGGCCTGCCCTCTGAGTCTCAACTTCCCTCTTGGAAGTTCTCTCTTAGACTCCCTCTGAGTCTCGATTTCCTTCCTGGAAATCCTCTCCTCGACTCCCTCTGAGCCTTGATTTCCCTTTGGAAATCCTCCTGCCAACTATCAAACCGCTCCTCTCCGATCCCCTTTGCTCTTGCAACACTGATCTGGATTTCTTGGCTAGAAATCCACCTAGGTAGCAACTCCCTCTACCTTGTTTTTGTCCCATTAGGTAAAGTTTTCCTTCAATGGCAACAACAACCCAACAACTTCACAAATCACAATCTGCCCACAGCTCCCTAGGCCCCAGCAACTGAAGAAACTGAGCCTCTTAGCTTTGCGCAATCCTGGCAAGGATGAATTGCCCCTCTGGCTAGTTGTGTCACTCCTACCTACCTGAGCAGAATGACGTGACTCTTTGTGAGCCTCTTCTACCTCTTACTGCTTCTACACCGACCCTCTCTCTGGCTCGAAATGATGACGTAGACCCTTTGCATCACTCCTTCTCTGCTGCTTTCTTCTTAGGAACAACTTTTGTCTCTCGAGATAGCTACTTTTGTTACAAATTTTCTAATTTCAGTTGGTGCCTTCATCTCTCTTGTGGTTCGCAATGCTCTGATACCATGTTGAATATTTTGAATCTCATACATCAAAAACTCCTACTGCTTTATCTGGTTTATTTCACCTACTTGTTTAATTTCTTAATAAGTTATTTAACCATATAAATACTAAAAATAAACACAAATGCAGTCTCAACCATCAACAGATCATCAACTAAAAGAATAGACAAACACACAAGGTACACTGTTATTTTTGGACAATCATCCCCGGAAAAACCACACTCTGGAAAATTGGTGCAGCAGTTCTGAGGGATTTATTATTAAGCAGCTTTCTTGAGTACAACTAGGGTGCCAAACTGGCTCACCCAACAGAGAAATCAATCTGACAGTAATACCTCTCTTCGGAAGCCAATATTCAATAAGTCTGCTCTATGAAAATCTCTCTGACTCTTCTCTGAAGCTCTGAGTTAGCCCTCCTAGCCTCTGCATCACTTAGAATCCCCCTACATCAGCCTTTTGTTGCTCTGCACTGGCTCTCTGGCCCTCTGTGTCACCCACATAGGCCCTGCTAGCCTCTGCGTAGTCACTTTAGTCCTCTGCGTGGCTCCTGCTGGCTCTATGTAGCCTCCTCTACCTTTGCGTTGGTCCTTCATCACTATCTCTTCCTCTCTTCTATGCACTCACTGCTCCTCCCTACAACTCTGATCACTTGTTCAAATTTTCTCAGCAACCCTGCTCCAAAAAATCGAACTAACTGATCAATCTCGGTGTATCTCTAACTGGCCCTCAAGACTCCTCTTAGACTTGTTTTGTTGAGTGTTCAACGACCAAGATTAAATCTCTAATCAATGGCTAAGATTAGATTTGGCTTGATCCATGTCATTTAGAACCTTCTCACCCAGTTTTATATTAATACCCATTAATATTTTTATTTTCCTAAGTTTAGACTTAGGAATCCATTAAAAGTATTAATTATTTTAATATCTCTCTAACCGGGTGGAATTACCCCTAACCATTTATGGGTCTTGGATATATCATGTGCTTTAGCCTCTCCACCAATTTTCATGGCTAGAATATTTTAAAACTTTTGCATGAATCACGTCAATTAAAGCTCAAATACAAAATATTTGCCTCCCAAAAGTTGAACTAATGTGTTTGACCACATAATTCAAGAGGATTCTATGCCATCCCTTATTAGTCATGGAAAAAGGGTTAGCCACATGGGTCCTATGAAGAATACTATAGGATGTTTGAGTTTCAACTCATATTGAGGGCCAAATGGGTCAAATTTAACCCCTAATTGGCTATTGGGTCGTGTTATAACTAGGCCACTAGGAGGAAAATGGGTTGGATTCTATTCTAGTGCATTTTGTTCTAGAGTAGAGTAGAGTAGCTAAGAGTGGATAGAGAGATGAAAAAATAGAAGGGATTTGTGTTCTATAGTAGTCTATGTGCTACAAGTCTCATTCCTTTGTATTTTTGCACCATTTCCATTCAAAGAAAGAGATAATAGAGAAACCTCACCTTTTGGTTGGGTTTTCTTGTGAAAGAGTTTCCTAAGTCATATCCTGGTGGATTGAGAGTGATTTTTTTATATTTTCTACATTTTCTACATTTTACATATTACATGCATAAGAAGAAATCAATAATTTAATAAATCTAGAAAAACTAAGGAAATTCAACCCTCGTAGTATAGATTTCAGATTTCAATATATTTTTATTACATCTATTATGACAAAGTTTCTAGTGGAATATCCATGGTAGTTTTCATATCAATGATTTCATGATCAAGATTTGTAATTTATAAATAATTTGTATATATGGATTATGATTCTTTGTAACTTATGATTTTTACAACCAACATCTAAATATGGCATTGTTAGTTTTTAATTTATTATGGAAAACATATTGTATTGTATTAATATTTTTATTTATTGTGTAAGTTGGGTAGATGATATATATTAGGTCATATCAAAAAATATTATGTAGCATACGCTTACCATGTCTACTTTTCTACCACAAGAGAAACCAGACCAATGGAAAAGAATTTATGCTTTTGTCCAAGTAAAAGGTTTTAAACAAATTATAAAGCCTATCAAATACTATCTGCTAAACAAACTACATCCTATTCTAAAGGCTTGATAGCCTTATTGGTCATCATTTTTAACAACATAATGACTAACAAACACAACAAAAAATGTCATGGGCAACTTCTATGTCATATGAGAGTCCACTTGGACCATGTCTCGTGGTCCTGTATCCTTGTCCAAGTCCACAAATTCCATATTGGTTAGCTTCTTTACCAGCGTTGTGACTTTGTTGTCCAATATTCTATTTTTTCTATGCACTTCATGCACACAACACTATTTCTTGTTGCTCTTTTGATCACTCAACCCATACTTTATTCATAATTGTATTGAGCTACCAATAGATGTAAACTATTTGTGTATACCTTGTATGCCACATTCTCATGCTACCCATGTTTTGGATCCAACTTCCAACCTATTCCTCTACCGATGTATCTACTATGATATATCATTTAATACTTTCTCCCACTTTTAGCTTTCTCAATTTCACTCTTCATCAATAGATGGATATATCTATAGTAAGTACCAACATATTTCTCTACTACCATTTGGGCACAAGAGGTAGTTGGAATTCTAGCACCGTGACCACCCCTCCTTTCTTGGAAAATTATACTTTGGAGAGGAGGTTCTAGTGGTAGGAGAGTACAACATTGAGGGTTGAAGAAAGGAGGATGGAAGACTAGCCAATAAACACCAGAGAACAACTCAATCCTTAGAAAGAGAAGGAAAATATATTCCACCCAAAATAGAGTAGAGACCACCCACCTCAAAACAAGGACTAACTGAAAACTATGTGAGAGAAAAATAAGGCCTAAACTTTGGAATGGATGAGTTTAAAATTCATCTCGCCCTTTCTAATACAACCAAAACAAGACAAGAGTGAGATAACTCTATCTAAATTAGGATTCAAAGTAGAGAGACAAGATAGGGGTGACTATCATCCATAATAGAAAAATACAACCCCAGGATAATAGAAAAGGGAGATCCCAAAACTATAAAAAATACTCAACCATAGAAGCTTAAACTTGTTGCAAGTATATTCCCAATTTGAGAACCATCAACACTAAGGAAGAATGACAACATACATGATACTAAACAAAAGTTTAGACTGAGGTTTACCTTTATGAGATGAAGCCATTAAGGTTAAGTTGTAGCTGAGTGGAATAAAAAGGGTTGAAATTCAAGCCTTTCACTCCCTCTATGGGAGTTTGATTTCAAAAGGGTTAATATAAAGATCTTTCCACTACAACAAGGAGCTAAACACTAAAACTAGAATTTTCTACATAAGAAGAATCAACCATTGTAGCCAAGATACAATAAATATTGTTGAATACCATTGAAAAAAAAAAACTTATTCACCAGAAGTGGATCTTGACAAAACCAAACAATGTTGAATATGATACTCAAATATCGAAAAATGGAGTATGAAGGACCTCAATTATTACTAATTTTTTTTATTTTTATTTTTTTTAATTTGAGCCTTCATCACTCACCTCCCTAGACCTTGAACACTAACACTTTCTCCTCTTCCACATACACTTGAATTTCAAACTTGGTAAGGCCTGAAACATCAACATAGAACACATACTCCTTAGGCATTTATTTGACATCCATCGAGGCAACACAACCACCATTGCCATTTCCAGTGTCAGTTTCTTTACTCTGGAAAACACCATCATTTCCAGAATGTACAATTCCTTCACAAGTATATTGGCTAACATAAGAGTTCTTGTTGATGGCTCCAACACTCACTTTGTCAACATTTTCACCAAAATGCCCTTCCCAACATATCTTTAGCTAGAGAGCTACAATCCTTATTATCTCTATTTTTTCTATTGTTTGAACTTGAGTTACAACCTGATCTCCCATTAGCTATGGTGCAACCTTCACAATTCACTTCTATATGGATTTTTCTAATTTGAACCCCACCATTATTATCCAAGTGAACATCTACGCTTTGTTATTCAAAACACATAGTTATTCCATGAACCAAATATTGCTCACCCCCTCAGCTTCAACACTCGAATAATCTTTCAAATCACTTTCAACTTGAACCTCCACTAAAATCCTTTCATTTTGGCATTCTAAAAAGAAAATATACCATGAAATTCTTGCATTCAAATACCAACCTCTTTGCCTCATTTTAGTCAGTGCACGATGGGTATCCTATGATTGTAATAGCTAATGGTAAGAACAATATTCAATTACCTAATCTAAAATCCTTCTCATAACATCTGAGAGAGTAATGGTCTCTTGATCCCAAACTTTTCCATCAATATCCTTATAAACTCAAATTAAAATGCCACATCCTTTTTCATGTTGAATATTTCGTTGTCTAATCTATCCATTTTAACAAAAGGAAATTGTATATACCAATCGCTCATGTCTAAGGAAAACAGATACTGCAAGAGAAAGGCAAGTGTGATGATTTATTACGATCATACACTATACTGTGATGCAAACATAACTCCTGGCCATCACATAGATCTTAACTTGTTTTGTGGTTCTTTGATTCACCAATCCCTCACTTTATTCTCTGCAAGGTTCGTATCTCTATCCACAATGCTTTATTCATTAGGCCATAAACCCTTTGTAGCATAGGTGTTCCTCTAAAGCAATTACTTGGAACTGATACCAAATATAGAAAATATTAGAGAGATAATAAAAATTACCAAGAGGAACATAGAATTAACTAACAACAAACATAAATATTAAAAATTAACATAGTTTTTACGTCGGGAAAACCACAATTCTAGGGAAAACCTAGCTAAACAAAATTCTAAGTGTGCATAGTGCTCCAAGAATTCTCTATGTGTGCAAGAGTATGAGAGAATAGAGAGAGATCCAAATCTTAACTGACAAAATTTTGTGAATTGATCCTCAAAATAATTTTTATTATCGAGGCCTCTATTTTCTTTCAATTTATTTCTCATGCAAATCTATGACCTTTCACCTTCCTTTTCTCCTATTTTCCATTATTTTCGTAAACAAAATATCAATTAATGTCTCTTTTCCTTTTCAAATCCTTTGTTAATTTCCTTAGCCATAATAAACAAAATAAACACCCACTAGGATGTTTTTCCCAACATTCAGCTTAGAATAAGTACCCATGACCTTGGTCTTATATTTGCATTTTGTTAACTTTATTACATGAACTTTTAACCTAGGGTTGTTACAACCATCATCTAGATTTGAACTTGTGCCTCTTACATGGAAACACATCTACCAACTTTTGTTCCATAGAATTAAATTGATGTATTGAACTTTTGTTCCCTAGAATGTACCAAAATACACTTCCTTCTTCTCACGAGAAATGGCCAATCTCATATCATGGTCTCCCATTAGAAAATTTTCAAGTCTAAAATGGGCCTAAAAACAAAAATGTACAACCAAAATCAATGTTATAACAACCAATATGATTCAAGATGATGATGTCAACCATAGGGGATGATTCACAATTTTTGAAGTAAAAAAGTTAAAATATTAAAAAATAAAGAAATAAAGAAATTATTTTTTCAACTTATATTTTAAATGTTGGGTGTGGAGCCTAATTATCTTCTTTATTTAGAGGTTTCACCACATTGGACCCCAGTTTGTAATGTGGCGGAAACGTCGCCCATAATATTTGCGCTACAAGGGGGGTCCAAGGGGGGGTAGTTGCGAGCTTTGGGAGCCCCTCCCTGGTAGGGGATCGGGGCAGCGCCCCCAAAGCTAAAAATAGATGTAAAATTGCCTTGTAAAATGTTGTAATTTCATAGTCAATCTGGGTCGTTCATTAGGCGGAGATCTGACAGTAGAAGTTATGTTTAGTTTAGGGTTTTTTCCCTAGAAGGCAACCCCTTGCTATATATGAGGGAATTGTATTGCGTCTATGTAGATTTGTATTCTGAGTTGGAAAGAGAGAGGAGATTGAGTGAGAGAGAAGAGGGAATTACAGAGGATCTGTTGTAGGTTGTATCTCTTCAGTTTGTTGGATAATATAAAAGGAAGGACTGCTTATTTCTATGTGGACGTAGCCCAAATTAGGTGAACCATGTATATTTGTGTCTCTCTTGTTTTATGTGTTTTTTGTGTTTATATTTCTGCAATATATTTTATGTGTTCCATTGCGCTGTTACATATAATTTTCTAACATTAAACTTATCTCCCTACGGTTTTACTCACCTTTCGAGTGGGAGAACTCATTGGATGCATAATTTAATTCCTCATCCAAGGAGTACCCGTGTTTCATACTTTTGATGGACCCTGCTAAACTAAAAATGAGAAATACATGAAAAACATGATTGTAATCACGATTTTTCATGTATTTCTCATTTTTTCGTGTAGCAGGGTCCATAGAAAGTATGAAACATGGGTACTTCTTGGATGAGGAATTAAATTTTGCATCCAAAAAGTGCTCCCGCTTAAAATTTTGAGTCAAACTGTAGGGAGATAAGTTGAAAATACAAGTTGAAAATGTAGTTTTTCCTTTTTTCCCTCTAAAATTTGATGATGTAATTTAATATTATTTTATTATTTCCATTATTATTTTATAATATTCCTTAGGAGGCCCATTTTAGACCTCAAAATTTCTCTAATGTGAATGAAACACTCAAGTAGATGAACCAATACTAAAGTTCGTGTAGTTAGTTCTCTTCCACTAAACAATTTTTTAAATAAACATATGAGAGTTGTAAAAATGTAAACGGATTTCATATTTAGAGTCTAACATGGAATCGACAATTGTGCATCAAACCTAAAACACTAGGAATGAAGGGTGACAAACTTGGGATAAAAATTCATGGCCAATATTATTCTTTTAGGAAAACAATTAGCAAGGAAGGACATCAATGTTGCTAAAACTCTTGTGCATAGATAATGCATTAACAACGCAACAATGCCTAAGTAATTTAGAATCTCCCAACACTCAAGGATTCTAATACTTTTATCTAGATTATTGAAACAAATCTTGTGCATCGATAATGCATTAACAATGCAACAATCCATAGGTAATTTAGAATCTACCAACACTCGAGGCTTATAATACCTTTATCTAGAGTTGTTTTTAATATTATCCACAAGGCAAAAAACGTATTTCCATTGTTTTTTCATGTACCAACTCCATATTTTAAGAGAAAAAATGAAAGCAAGAAATAGAGGAATGACCCTAGCCCCAAATTTACTATCCCCAAATTTACATGGAGTTTAGGCGTCATCAAAGAAACTCTAGGAAACAAAGTAGTCTATATTTGGATGCTTTGGTGTTCTTAGTAATTTTAATGAATGAACTTTCCATTTTTCTCTATAAAACATCCTAACGACATAATCCACCTAACCTAATAGCTTAATTCTCAACAATGAGATGCCAGATAAAGCATAGAAAGATAAAGCTTTATGATATGATAGAGCCTTTTTTAGGACCAACCTCTAGAAATTATCTTGCATAATACCTTGGTTCCAAGATAAATTTCCTTTCACCAATACCCAACATATATTTTGATGCTAACTATATCCATTTTTCTTACTTAAGCATGGTGGTTAAGTCAATTTCATCCAAAACCCCTAGCTCGATCCCATATTCCCCTTTAAATCATAATTGTGGATCAATTCCATTTCTATAGTGCTCTCAAGCACTTAACTTATAAACATGCTTCCAACAATACGCACATCTCCGATAAACATGCTTCCAACAATGCGCACATCTCATGCTATCCCCAATTTTAATAAAAAAATGCTTGTTAGAATGGACTATATGATAAGTGCTCTAACCAAGTTCCAATCCAAAGGTGCTAGAATTTTCAACTCAGTGGATAACCTCTTGCATCGATGTGTTTCATTAGTAAGTTTTTCACTCTCAATGCTTAGTTTCCAAACTTTGTATTTTAGCACCAGGGATTAACGTGCACTACCAAGAGATAAAGGGTTGTGACCAAACAGGAAAACCATTCATATATTGATACACCCTAACAACTCAAGAGCCAACTGATAATTGCTAAAAAGGAACCTTAATCGAAACCTCGGCAATATGCAATGGACAAATTTCATTTCACTGGAAGGTAACAAGTCTTGGTATTAGAATGTCAAAACTTTTAAAGACTTGCAACCTAATACATTAACCCAATGGTCGATAGGTCGATATAGAGGACTACACCAAAGGGAAAAGTATTCGTCTATCGAATCCATTAGCTAGCATATTGGCTTAATAGTCTCGGTAGTAGAGCACTTGGCATGATGGTGGTGGAGTGCATGGCAATCTCGGTGGTGGAGCGCTCATCGGTCTCGACAAAAATTATCATGAAATTGTCCATACTCATCAATTAATGGAACTGCCCACCACCCATTACCATGTTCACAACTCTTTATACTTCTTGGTCAGGTGGTGTAAATAGATGAGAAATGTAGATGGATGGCCCTATGAGACCATCTATTGATGGGACTTCAACAACTTCGGGCTTTTGTTTCATCTTCTCTTACAATGGTTTCAACTCCACTCAAGATGAACTATGAATTACCTCTATCAATAAAAACTACACTCACTAAGCTCGATATTGATTATGAATCACTCCCACAATAGTTCAATCCCTATTGATGGGGATTATTCTGCAACTCCATTATCATCTATGATTGAAACCTTATCATGTTAATCACTCAAACCTACCTACCTACAAGGGTTTCACTGTCTTCTCACACAGTCCATTATAACAACCTCATTAGTTTACCATTTGTAAAATATCAACATATGAATTATAAACATGGAGATCAAACACACATAAGGGAGAATATTTAACTAGTATTAATTCACATGTATTTTACAATATGGCATGATTATACTAATTTTACGGGCCTTTCTCGCCTTGGCCACATATGTTTGTATGCTTAAAAACATTTTATACAAACATGTATGATACCAAAATTAGTTTCAGATCCTAAATTAGCTCCTTATATCTCTATTTAATCATTCCTAAAATATCTCAGATCCTAGATATCATCTAACTCAACAAATCTCCTCAAACAATATATTACATGTCGATGATGAAATAATTCCTCATTTCCTAAATAAATCTCTATTTCAACAAGAAAGTTAAATCTCTTTCTTTTAATATGGTAAATTTGACTTAAATTAAATTAAGGGAACCCACTCCTGTTAGTAAATGTGACAAGACCTCCTATGTCTGGTTGACTTGCAGAAATGCTCTTACATCAGAATCCCAAGGTAAAACTAATTCATGGACTCATGTTCATGATTCGTATAATTATTTTTGTTGGTAGTACCTTTCACTCTTGCTGTTTATTCTTCTCATATATCCCAAACTATAGTTTTTTGTTGTCCCCAAGCATGACTGCATTATTTTTTTGTTGTCAGTCTCAATTTTCCAAAATTCCAAAATTTATATAGTAGTGATCCACTGGCTTGACTATTATACTCCCTCATGGTCAACTGATCTCTAATGTTGATTGTTCTTTTCACACTAGTATGCCTTTTCTTAGGAACTTTCATCATCAACTTCCATATTTCATTAATTTTAATGCCAAATTTAATCTTATGCTAGTACATGTCATGGCTAAAAACTTATTATTGTTCCCCTACACACAAAGTTTGTATGATTCTGGCTACCTTCTCTTCATCACTTGCCATGCTCTGGATTTCTATAAAACATACTCTTTGTTTTCCTTAATTCCTTGAGGATTCATTTCACTAATCAAAACATATCTTTGCCCATGCACATAGGAAACTACCTCCAAAATACCCAAATGTGTGAGAGCTATATAGGATTTTCCTCCTCCATACTCTTATAGCTACTTTGAGAATATTGACTCTCACTTTCTACTATAAGTATATAGTCTCTTGCTTCTTCATGTGCATTGAAATCTCCTTGATCATGCTAGTTATACTTTGCATTATTATCTTTCAAGAAAATTTCTTGTCCTACACTTCCATGTTCTTTTGTAGCCTGTAGTTTCTTCCTATCTTTATCTTTGTCTTCCTTAGAAAATTATGCATTTTCTAGTTGCCCGTGATCCTCAGTTTCTATAACCATCTACTCAATCAACCATTTTTTTTTTTGAAAAACTAAAAGCTTCTTTTTTCTGTCAATTCCTTGAGAACTTCCTTCATGTCAAACATTCTTGAATATTATAGGTCTATAACAACTATGCAATCTTTTTCAATATTTGGGTTGACCAACAATTCTTTTAACAATTTCAATTCTTCATCGTATCAATTTGTAATTACAAATTTGACATCCTTCATGCCACATGCTAGAATATTCTTTGTTCTATCATCATCCTCTTATTTTGAATGAAATAAAATTTCAATTTCTTTAGACATTTTTGTCTCTTCCTTCTTTGTCTCAACTTACTCTGTACCTGTATATACATAATTAGTTTGAAAAAAATCGTCTTTCTTCATTATCTAACATTTTGATTTCTTCATCAAAATCTATTAACATCACATTTAAATGATGCCTTTCATTTCCTTCGTTCTCCTTATAGTTTATTTTTTTTTTAAATTGCATCTTTTGACTGTATAAAAGTCCCTCTTTGATTGACTTTGTGAGCCAATGATGTTTGTTCCATCTATATGAAAGATTCCTCAATTGTGTTTCTTCAATGCAATGAAAAATCATTCCTTCATCTTCCTCTCCCTTACTATCGTATTTGGAAAATTCCCATCATCTTCAAAACCTACAAACCTTGCATTCATATGAAAATTATATGTTCCAAAAACATAAGGCTCTCTAGCCTCCTTTTCTATCTTTGTATTAGATATTCGTGTTGATTTGAACCTTCCAAGTCATCCATAAAACTCTCATGAAGTCTCCCATCATCACCCTCGTCATCATCTTCCCCAAGAAATGATCCTTGCATTGGTTCACAATAGTGAACTTCCTCTTCCTCATATTCAACTACTTTGAGTTCCTCTTCCTTCAACCAAACATTCATCATGTTCCTATGCTTCTTCCTCAACTTTCTTGCAAACAGTTTCTTAACAGGTAATGTAACTTGCTTCTTCAATCTCCATCCATATCTATGGAACTTTGTACTTTCTTGTATTGGCATCATCATTATACTAAGTTGTTTCTTAATCTCAACCATTTTGTAGTCAAATTCCTCTTGACTTATCATTTGAATCTTTATTCCATTTGCTTTGGAATTTTCCTCCATTATGTTGTGGCTTACATTTGAACCCTTTTCATGACCATTAGTAGTCATCTTTGACTCTTCCTTAGAAAACTTTTCTTTTCCACTTACAAGATGCACTCAGCCTCTACAATAGCAAGTATACTTCACCTTGCTACAAGTACCTGACCAAGCTTCTCTCCTCTGAAGTTGGCCTTTTTGTAACATTGGCTCTCTCTTATGAAACGTTCTAAGCTTCCTCTGCTCTTCTAGGTTTTTGCACTCTTGTCACTTTCAAGAGCTTCACTCACTCCTTTCTGTGGACAACTCTACCCACATTTGCACCTGTGGAGCTATCTCAAAAAATTCTACCCAACCTCATCTCGAAGTTGTTCCCCTATCTGTTATGCAATATTTGATACAAGGTTTGCTAAAATTTCCTCTCCCTCTCTCCATTGCTACATGAAATCAAATACTTTGTCCCATTGTCAATTCCAAATCATAAAGACCATTCTTTACCTGTCAATTCTCGTTAGATTTGTTTCTCCCAAGAACTTTCTAAATTCCTTTCCCCACACTCTTTTAAGACTATTTCTGGCATCAATCTTCTTAAGATGCCTCCAAACCATTAGGGGAATTTCTCCAATCTTCTCAAGATGCCTCCAAACCATTAGGGGAATTTCTCCCCAACTCTTCTCCTTGGCTTAAATTGTCTTATTTATACTAGATCTTCTATGTTCAGTCTACTTACTCTAACCTCCATTACTCCTTTCAGACATAACTCCTTACTCTCATCTATCAATCATACTCAAATTTATTATTAACAAAATATATCTATTACCTCTGTGCTTTCATATTCCTTCAATGTTTAGACATTTAGTTGATATCCTTTCTCCAACTTTAATATCATGTGATGATCTTTATCAGGTCCTTTCATTAACTTCATCTTCAATAATTCTTTATAGCAAGTTAACTCTGGAGCTTTATTACCACTTTGATATTAATTACATCCACTTTTCTTACATAAACCTGGTATATGAGTTAATTTGATCCAACACCCCATGCTAGATCCCATATTCTCCTTTAAATCATGATTGTAGATCAATTCCCTTTCTACTACGCTCTCAAGATATTTCCTTAACTCACAAGAGCCACAAACTTGCTTCCAACCATGCACACATCCAACACTATCCCCAAATCGTATAGATGAAACTATGGCTGGAATGTCCTATATGATCGTGTGCGATGACCAAGCTCCAATCCAAAGGCGCTAGCCTTCTTGGCTCAAGAGATAACCTCTTGCATCACTGTGTTTCCTTAGTAATCTTCAAACTCCGTTTGCTTAATGCCCAAATTTCATATTTTAGCACCAAAGCTTAACGTGCACCACCAAGCCATCAGGTGTTGTGACGAACCGCCAAAATTTATCGAGGGTTAACACTTCATCGCGTCAACATCTAAAATTGTCTTTGATTCCTGATGAAATTATTTTTAGAAGGCCATTGCGGAAAATGACGGAATTGAATGTTCGGCTGCCCTGTAAGAAAATTTGGCTGGGCACAACGCTGACAACGCTAAGGGTGCAGTCAAGGGTAGCGGCATTTCTGTTTTAGTGACGAATTTATTCAGAGCAATTACATAATCATAACCATCATGGTTACGCTGCCAGTTTGGCCATGTGAAAGCTTGTTGCATTCAGTGGACCATTTGTCTCTCGTCGGTGGAAATTCGAGATTCCTAACTTCTGGTCAATTAAAATTGTACAAACCTGCCCAACACCGCAGGTATAGATTGTACGGTTATGGGGAATTTGATGGGAAAATTGACCGCCATGTAATTTGAAAAAATTGTCCATCACATAGTGTCATCGATTTGAAAGGTTCCAAATCCCGCGTGTAACTGCCAGCCCCTACCCAACTATCATGGTGTTGGCGTCTTCGAATTTGGTTTCATTTTTATCTGTAGCGTATCGTTTATTTTCATGTCTGCAATTCATACTCAATTACCTCTAAATATTTTAGGCTGGCCCTTTTTATTTGGACTTTTCAGTGTGGAATTTTGGGGAGAAATTTTGATTTGTGTTATTTAAATTGATTTTTTGACTGTATATACGGATTTAACACACTGAAAAATCCTTAGGGCACTTAGATTGTACAGGGGTTACTATCAAACTTGTGGTTTCAATAAATTCTGGCTAGATTTTAGAGAAATTAGATTAGAAAAACCCACCAGAAAAACTTCCAAAAAATCACACTAAAACATTTCGTTTTAAGGCCTGTATTTATTTATATATAATTAAAAATCACAATTCCACGAACAACTAGTTTTAGAGGCAGTAGTCTATAACGCGACTTTTTGAAAGCTTTTCTGGTGGATTTTTCCGGTCAAAATCCTGCAGCAATTCATTGGAATCCCAAGTTTGATAGCTAGTTTTTGCACAATCAATGGCTCCAGGGTTTTCGGCCGCTGAATCCCCAAATAGCAGGTTAAAAAACATTTAAGGTGCTTAAATCAAGATTTAACCTATTTTCTTCCTCCGGATTCCGTCAACCGAACTCCAAACGTCGTTATGGACTCCGTTTTAGAGCCTGTATTTATTTATATATAAATAAAAATCACAATTTCTTTCACCCAGGAGTGCCTTAATAGTGCACCCATTCACCGTCAATCCAAAGCCTCAT
>APFE031303432.1:47303-64486 GCA_000404065.3 Pinus taeda | reverse complement strand
TTATGTTTCCTGCCTTAACTATACTATTGTCAACCACTGATCCCTTTTGCTTGTACCCATCGTTATTCTTGAGAACTTGCAACTCAGCTATATGGTTGTTTTCTTGTCCTCTTCATTTAAAAAAAAAAAAAAATGTTATTTTGTTGTTTTAAACCATTGAAATTCAATTGTTTTTGTTGTGTAGGATTGATTCTGCTCTACCTAAGGACAAAGCCCTACAAGTTACCTATTGATAAGGTTCTCTCTTCACTTGAAAGCCTGTGCCTATACTCGCAACAAGCTAGAAACAACAAACAAAACTAAAAAGGTGTGTTTCTTTTCGAAACTAACACATTTTATACTTATGAGTTGTGGGTTTTTTTATGCAGGTTATTTAAACAATGTTTACAGTATTTTCTATTTACTTTATAAATAAGTTCATTGTTTCACAATGTCATATGGTTAAGGTATAACTGTAAGTTGTTAGCTCATTTCATGTATCATTATACAATAGCAATGTTGTAGAATAAAACCTAATAGGTCATTTGAAGTATCATAATACAAAACCATGGTTACCCAATGAGACCTAATAGGTCATTTTATGTACCATCAAATTAGGGCATTATCAGCGGTTCCATTGTAGGATGTGGAAGTGAAGACGATAATTCAGATTAAAATTTGACTCTCATGATTTTCATGTTTCGAGCTTATGGTTGTATCATCAAATTAGGGCATTATCAGCAGTTCCATTGTAGGATGTGAAAATGAAGACGATAATTCAGATTAAACTCTGATTCTCAGGATTTTCATGTTTCTAGCTTATGGTTTTGGATTCATGTAGCGTTCTGGATAGGCTCCATTTTTTGTTATTTTCCTTATCTTTCCATTTACCATTGACATTTTAACAGCTCATTGCCTGTGTCTTTCATATAATTTTTGCAATGAGGTTCACTCAACTCATTGCTTCTTTATCAACTTGTGGCAGACTACTGTCCAAAATTTAGCTTTAGTGTGACTTTCAGGGGTTGAGAATTTTAACTTTTATGGTGTTTCCATATACATATATTTAACTAAAACAATTAAAGTGGCAATTACCTAATCTTAATTTCGAGATAGCTACCGCATCCGCAATAGAATCATGTCAATCCAAGTCAGCACACACGATCCATGTAACCTTCGTTTGGGGGACCTATACATTGAAGGTTGAAACACTTGAGAACTCCTAAGATTTGGAGGAAGACCTTGCTAGAAGACTTGTTAAAGGTTTGAATATATTAGAATTGATTGCAGGGAGATATGAAAAAAGCAGTTAATTATGTCTTCCATAGTTGACTGAATTAGATCATGAGTCTATTACTGTTGTTTAAAGACAGAGAAGACAGTAGGGCAGAATTTGTATCATTCAAAGATTTTAGAAATAGAGGTATTGTTTTTCCTGCATTATTTCTTCCATAGTTGACTCAATTTCGTCCTTAATGTAAGATGGGGTGCTTGTGTGAAAACTCTTGGCTACTTTCATAGCTTAGACTGCATGAGAAATGACACAATTGCTACAAGCCTTGCTAATATCCTACTTTATATACGTTTGTCTTAATATAAATGATAGGTAGTATTGGTTTTGGATTCATGTAGCGTTCTGGATAGGCTCCACTTTTTGTTATTTTCCTTATCTTTCCATTTACCATTGACATTTTAACAGTTCATTGCCTGTGTCTTTCATATAATTTCTGCAATGAAGTGCACTCAACTCATTGCTTCTTTATCAACTTGTGACAGACTACTGTCCAAAATTTAGCTTTAGTGTGACTTTCAGGGGTTGAGAATTTTAACTAAATGGAAAAACATGGACAATAATTATTAGCTATATTATATTTTATACAGTCCAGGACTGTGACGATAATTCAGATTAAACTCTGATTCTCAGGATTTTCATGTTTCCAGCTTATGGTTTTGGATTCATCCAGCATTTTGGATAGGCTCCATTTTTTGTTATTTTCCTTATCTTTCCATTTACCATTGACATTTTAACTGCTCATTTTGGCTACTTTCTTAGCTTAGTCTGCATGAGAAATGACACAGTTGCTACAAGCCTTGCTAATATCCTACTTTACATACGTTTCTCTTAATAAAAACGATATTTAGTATTATTTTCTTGATCTTTTTTCTTATGACACTGCATATCCCTCTATAAGTTGTCTCCTCCAGAAGGCAGCATGGGGATATTCCCCAATAATCATCACTATAAAGTGAATAATTTTTACACAGTCACTATTGTAGACCTATCCTCCTCTTCTCTCTCTATGGGAGAGGAGACCAAGTAAATTGACTGACAAGTTAGACTATGAATCCAAAACCATAAGCTGGAAACATGAAAATCCTCTTAAGTAAGGAAGTTCCTTCTTAGCCTTAAAGCGAGAGGCAAGGCCACTAAGGTGACAGTGGGTGGCTTGCCTGTAGTTATGGGGGAAGTATGAGTGAGTATCTAATTGTTGTTAATCTTATAACATTTACACCTAAAAACAAAGAATTGACATAGTCTAACTTGTCAGTCAATTTACTTGGTCTCATCTCCCATAGAGAGAGGAGAGGAGGATAGGTCTACAATAGTGACTGTGTAAAAATTATTCACTTTATAGTGATGATTATTGGGGAATATCCCTATACTGCCTTTAAGAGGAGACAACTTATAGAGGGATATGCAGTAACATAAGAAAAAAGATCAAGAAAATAATACCACCTATCGTTTATATTAAGACAAACGTATTACCTAAGAGGATTTTCATGTTTCCAGCTTATGGTTTTGGATTCATACAGCGCTGTGGATAGGCTCCATTTTTTGTTATTTTCCTTATCTTTCTATTTACCATTGACATTTTAACTGGTTAATATATGGATTTTAATTAACACAGTTGTTTTGATTATATAATGTCTTCTCTGATTGTGAAGCTTAACATACCTTTCATTCTTTAAAAACTGTTTTGAAATGGAAAAATATGAAATATGAAATTTATTTACCTATAAATCTAAAATTCAAATTATATTGATAGGTTAATACTTTATTCTTTATCTAATAGCCTATACATAATAGAAATAATAAGAACATGAAAGCAAGACATTTTGCAATTTTTTTAGGGTATGAATGAAGAATTTGCATTTGAATGAAGAATGAATGAATGAATGTATTTGATCTATCATCTGAATTATGAAACATAAATAATATTTAGGTATTTATGTATTCATGATTGTTGAAATCTTTAACTTCTATGGTGTTTCCATATACACATATTTAACTAAAACAATTAAAGTGGCAATTACCTAATTGTAATTTCGAGACAACTACTGCATCCGCAATAGAATCATGTCAGTCCAGGTCAGCACACATGATCCATGTAATCTTCATTTGGGGGACCTATACATTGAAGGTTGAAACACTTGAAAACTCCTAAGATTTGGAGGAAGACCTTACTAGAAGACTTGTTAATGGTTTGAATATATTAGAATTGATTGCAGGAAGATATGAAAAAAGTAGTTAGTTATTTCTTCCATAGTTGACTGAATTAGATCATGAGTCTATTGTTGTTGTTTAAAGGCAGAGAAGACAGTAGGGCAAAATTTGTATCATTCAAAGACTTTAGAAACAGAGGTATTTTTTTCCCTGCATTATTTCTTCCATAGTTGACTGAATTTTGTCCATAATGTAAGATGGAGTGCTTGTGTCAAAACTCTTGGCTACTTTCCTAGCTTAGGTTGCATGAGAAATGACATAGTTGCTACAAGCCTTGCTTATATCCTACTTTGTATATGTTTGTCTTAATATAAACGGTAGGTAGTATTATTTTCTTGATCTTTTTTTTTATGATACTGCATATCCCTTTGTAAGTTGTCTCCTCTAGAAGGCCGTATGGGGATATTCCCCAAGAATCATCATTATAAAGTGAATAATTTTTATATTGTCACTATTGTAGACCTATCCTCCTCTCCTCTCTCTATGGGAGATGAGACCAAGTAAATTGACTGACAAGTTAAACTATGTCAATTCTTTGTTTTTAGGTGTAAAAGTTATCAGATTAACAACAGTTAGATACTCACCCATACTTCTCCCATAACTGCCTTATAAGCAACATATGTAAAGATTTTAAGGTGACTTACCTTTGGTTTCTGTTACTTCTTGAACCCTCTCCTAAGGAAAAATTCTAAGCTAATGGGAGAGCCAAGGTGCAACTGCAGGCAAGCCACCCACTGTCACCTCAGTGGCCTTGCCTCTCGCTTTAAGGCTAAGAAGGGACTATTTTCCCTACTCTTCTTTGCTTGATGTTGTTCAGATTTACTCTCAGCCATTGCTTCCTAAGATGCATCATTTGCATCCCTTGAGCCTAAGTCAGCAGGGCATGTTAAGAAACACAACAATGAAGATTGTTGGATTGCGATTAGCTCGTGCTAAGCCACCTTTGAGGTAGGAAGTAGTGAGTTTGAGGGCTAGTGAAAAATATTATTTGTAGAGATGGTAGTGTTATTAAAACTACTCTCAACTGTGTCATATCTTGGTCTATCTTTTCAAATGCATTAAGTAATGATTTTATTTTATCAACTTCAATGGATGTCAAATAAAAAGATACAAGGAAAAAATTACATGTTTATAAGCAATACTCCAAGGAAATATAATTTGTTTGCTTCTTAACCAACATTAACAATTGCACAAAACACCTCTGCCTAAGGACAGACCTAGGCTCTAGGAAAAAAATTGGTAAATAAGCAAAGCCAAATTACCATTTCTTAGCCTATTCATGCCACATGTTTCTCACTTGGATGACATATATTAGTAAATGGCTAGAAGGACTTGCCACAAGCATTCCTAGATAATAGAAACTTGGTTTGGGTACATCTACAAGCTACACAGTCAAGGATGCGAGTGGTCACTACAAGTTTAGCAGTTAGAAATTTTTCATGTTTTTTCCAACAATGTCTTCTACCACAAAGATAAAAGAAACACGTTTTAATACTTTGGATTCCATTTGTTTGTTTACCACTAACCATGCTAGTAAGCTGACACATCATCTGGGGAATTAATGAGGGAAATTCTACTTTGTCATTAAACCAATGCTTGTATTTAAAATTACATAGGTCCTTATTTCTCGGTCAATGATTTGCAAGGAAGTGACTCATTGGTTTCTATTTCATTGACATTGATGAATGTTAAGGAATTAAAGAAA
The DNA here is from genome assembly GCA_000404065.3 of Pinus taeda. Taxonomy (NCBI): domain Eukaryota; kingdom Viridiplantae; phylum Streptophyta; class Pinopsida; order Pinales; family Pinaceae; genus Pinus; species Pinus taeda. The sequence goes on along the minus strand of APFE031303432.1, from coordinate 59,297 downwards.
TTAGACTATGAAAACGTCAAAATTTGTGTTCCTGGAGGCATATTTTTCACCCATGAAGGTTGTGATATGCATACTGAGTCTACTCTAATTGTTCCACCATGTTAGTGACCCATCTAGTGAAATTTTAACATAACAAGGAAATGATTATAGGTTTACAAACAATATTCCAAGGAAATATAACTTGGTTTCTTCCCACTCAATGTTAACAATTACACAAAGTGTCTCTCAAAAGTTAGGCATGTGCTTTGGAAAATCTTTAGTAGATTAGCAAAGTCATATTACTGCATATTAGCTATTTCAAGCCACATGTTTCCATTCAAAGTCCCAGAACACTATTTGGCTTAGGTTGCCAGGCAGGTGCTCAAGGGCTTGCATTACCTGCACCAAAACAAACTATAAGATTAACAATAGTTAGATACACACAAATACTCCCCCCATAACCGCCTTATAAGCAACATATATAAAGATTTTAAGGTGACTTACCTTTGGTTTCTGTTACTTCTTGAACCCTCACCTAAGGAAAATGTCCCAAGCCAATGGGAGAGCCAAGGTGCAACTGCAAGCAAGCCACCCACTGTCACCTCAGTGGCCTTGCCTCTTGCTTTAAGGCTAAGAAGGGACTTTTTTCCCTACTCTTATTTGCTTGATCTTGTTTAGATTTACTCTCAACCATTGCTTCCTAAGATGCATTATTTGCATCCCTTGAGCTTAAGTCAACAGGACATGTTAAGAAACACAACAATGAAGATTGTTGGATTGCGATTAGCTCGTGCTAAGCCACCTTTGAAGCAAGAAGTAATGAGTTTGAGGACCAGTGGAAAATATTATTTGCAGAGATGGTAGAGCTGTTGAAACTACTCTCAACTGTGTCATATCTTGGTCTATCTTTTCAAATGCATTAAATAATTATTTTATTTTATCAACTTCAATGGATGTCAAATAAATAGATACAAAGAAAAAAATATATGTTTACAAGCATTACTCCAAGGAAATATAATTTGTTTGCTTCTTAACCAACATTAACAATTGCACAAAACACCTTTGCCTAAGAACAAATCTATGCTCTAGGAAAAACATTGGTAAATAAGCAAAGCCAAATTACCATTTCTTAGCCTGTTCATGCCACATGTTTCTCACTTGGATGACATATATTAGTAAATGGCTAGAAGGACTTGCCACAAGCATTCCTGGATAACACAAACTTGGTTTGGGTACATCTACAAGCTACACAGTCAAGGATGCGAGTGGTCACTACAAGTTTAGCAGTTAGAAAATTTTCATGTTTTTTCCAACAATGTCTTCTACCACAAATATAAAAGAAACACATTTTAATACTTTGGATTCCATTTGTTTGTTTACCACTAATGATACTAGTAAGCATCAAGCTAAATTGACACATCATTTGGGGAATTAATGTGGGAAATTATACTTTGTCATTAAACCAATGCTTGTATTTACAATTACATAGGTCCTTATTTCTCGATCAATGATTTGCAAGGAAGTGACTCATTGGTTTCTATTTCATTGACATCGATGGATGTTAAGGAATTAAAGAAATTAGACTATGAAAACATCAAAATTTGTGTTCCTGCAGGCATATTGTTCACCCCGGAAGGTTGTGATATGCATATTGAGTCTACTCTAATTGTTCCACCATGTTAGTGACCCATCTAGTGAAATTTTAACATAACAAGGAAATGATTATAGGTTTGAAAATAATATTCCAAGGAAATATAACTTGGTTTCTTCCCACTCAATGTTAACAATTACACAAAGTGTCTCTCAAAAGTTAGGCATGTGCTTTGGAAAATCTTTAGTAGATTAGAAAAGTCATATTACTGCATATTAGCTATTTTAGGCCACATGTTGCCATTCAAAAGTCCCAAAACACTATTTGGTTGAGGTTACTAGGTAGGTGCTCAAGGGCTTGCATTACTTGCACCAAAACAAAGTCATAAGACTACTATCCAAAATTTAGCTTTAGTGTGACTTTCAGGGGTTAAGAATTTTAACTAAATGGAAAAACATATCCAAATGCACACAGAATTGCCAGTCATAGCTAGACTTTACAAATATCTTCACAACTTTGAATGGAAGCCTATCCAGAGTAGTTGTGTTAAAATAAGGATTCCGCTTGATGGTGGACTTGGGCGTGAATGGAAGGATTCAAAGTAGTGTTTAGCTAAGAGGAGATTTCCTAAGGTCTAATCTAGCTAGGATTGGTAGGTAGTGATGAAAAATTCCAAACTCATTTTGACATATCAATGAAATCAAATAATTAAAATCTTCCATTTACCATTGTATTTCCAAAATGCCATCTAAAAGTCAATGATATAAATTTTCTATTGCTGTTGTTTAAAGACAGAGAAGACAGTAGGGCAAAATTTGTATCATTCTAAATTTATGTTTAATGATAAAACTAATGGATTCATAATCCATCTATGTGCACTCATTGCCTGTGTCTTTCATATAATTTTTGCAATGAGGTTCACTCAACTCATTGCTTCTTTATCAGCTTGTGACAGACTACTATCCAAAATTTCACTTTAGTGTGACTTTCAGGGGTTGAGAATTTTAACTAAATGGAAAACATGGACGAAAATTATTAGCTATATTATATTTATAAGATCATTGATATTTTATAATTATTTCAATTATAATTAACCAAATATTAGTTATATTTTATTTTTTGAGCACAACAGAAACTACACATCTTCCTCATACTGGGTTGTCGAATGTACCTCTCAACACAATTAAAACATTAAGTAAATATGGCTTGGGAACTTGCTCTTAATAGTTATCACTTGTTCAAGAACAACATATATGTTTATGAGTTACTTTATAAATAAGTTCATTGTTTCACAATGTCATATGGTTAAGCTACAACTGTAACTTATACATTGAAGGTTGAAACACTTGAGAACTCCTAAGATTTGGAGGAAGACCTTGCTAGAAGGTTTGAATATATTAGAATTGATTTCAGGGAGATATGAAAAAAGCAGTTAATTATTTCTTCCATAGTTGATTGAATTAGATCATGAGTCTATAGATGTTGTTTAAAGACAGAGAAGACAGTAGGGTAGAATTTGTATCATTCAAAGATTTTAGAAACAAAGATTTTTTTTTCCTGCATTATTTCTTCCATAGTTGACTCAATTTCGTCCTTAATGTAAGATGGAGTGCTTGTGTGAAAACTCTTGGATACTTTCCTAGCTTAGGCTGCATGAGAAATGACATAGTTGCTACAAGCCTTGCTAATATCCTACTTTATATATGTTTGTCTTAATAAGAACGATAGGTAGTATTATTTTCTTGATCTTCTTTCTTATGATACTGCATATCCCTTTGTAAGTTTTCTCCTCTAGAATTAAGTATGGGGATATTCCCCAAGAATCATCACTATAAAGTGAATAATTTTTACACAGTCACTATTGTAGACCTATCCTTCTCTCCTCTCTCTATGGGAGATGAGACCAAGTAAATTGACTGACAAGTTATAGTATGTCAATTCTTTGTTTTTAGGTGTAAAAGTTGTAAGATTAACAACAGTTAGATACTCACTCATACTTCCCCCATAACCACCTTATAAGAAACATATGTAAAGATTTTAAGGTGACTTACCTTTGGTTTCTGTTACTTCTTGAACCCTCTCCTAAGGAAAAAGTCCCGCCAATGGGAGAGCCAAGGTGCAATTGTAGGCAAGCGACCCACTGTCACCTCAGTGGCCTTGCCTCTCACTTTAAGCCTAAGAAGGGACCTTTTTTTGTTCTCTTATTTTCTTGATGTTGTTCAGATTTACGCTCGGCCATTGCTTCCTAAGATGCATTATTTTCATCCCTTGAGCCTAATTCAGTAGGCATGTTAAGAAACAAAACAATGAAAATTGTTGGATTGCGATTAGCTCGTGCTAAGCCAACTTTGAGGCAAGAAGTAGTGCAATAAATTTTGGATATAGAGTCTAATATATGGAGCAAGAGGAGAAGTAAGGCTAACTGGTTGAGAATTATGAATGTTCTCCCTGGAGTTGCATCTGTTTCCAAATGGGTTGATGATATATGTCAGTGGAGGAATCATGAAAGTCCAAGTCAGCACGCACAATCCATGTAACCTTCATTTGGGGAACCCATACATTGAAGTTTGAAACAATTGAGAACTCCTAATATTTGGAGGAAGTCCTTGCTAGAATACTTGTTAAAGGTTTGAATATATTAGAATTGATTGCAGGGAGATATCAAAAAAACAGTTAAGTTTTGGTTTGTATCTCAATGTACATTTATAGGGAATTGGGTAGTTATCAATACTATTAATTCTAATTAGAGTTTATTTAGAAACAATAACTTTCTAGTTTATTTAGCAACAACAGTCTTGTATAATGATACAATTATACAATGGAATGTGATAGAGCCTAATATCACAACTTGAAATAATTAACAAACTTACAAAGACTGAAGGAAAATGGCCAAAAACACATTGGAGTACCAATCTCCTAATCTGTCCTTTTTATTCAATTTTGAATGGAAATCTGTTGGTTTTAAGTTAAACAACCTTCCCTTCATTGATATTTTATTCTACGGCAAACCCTTCTTTATCAGCTTGTGACAAACTATTGTCCAAAATTTAGCTTTAGGGTGACTTTTAGGGGTTAAGAATTTTAACTAAATGGAAAAACATATCCAAATGCACATGGAATTCCCAGTCATAGCCAGACTTTACAAATATCTTCATAACTTTGAATGGAAGCCTATCCATAGTAGCTCTGTTAAAATAAGGATTCTGCTTGATGGTGGACATGGGCGTGAATGGAAGGATTGAAAGCAGTGTTTAGTTCTTCACCTTGATTTTAGAAACAGAGTTATTTTTTTCCTTGCATTATTTCGTCCATAGTTGACTGAATTTCGTCCTTAATGGAAGATGGAGTGCCTGTGTGAAAACTCTTGGCTACTTTCCTAGCTTAGGTTGCAAGGCAATTTTTTACCTCAATAGTTCCGGAATGCCCCCTAGACCCTTTGATGTGGATGCCTATTTTAGGTTGAATTCTATATTTATACATGGTGGTACTAATCGATTTTCTATCATTTTTGGGAGTTTATTTAAATAATTTTAGGTTTAGAAACAGAGCCCACATACTCTATTTCCAATAATGCAGAAATTAATTAAAAAAAAAAAAAAATCTCAGTTCTGGGAGTTTATGTAAATAAGTTTAGGTTTAGAAACAGAACCCTCATACTCTATTTCCAATAAAACTATTGAACGAAAACTGCCTTTTGCTTCAGTTATGCTAACAGTTCCTTACCTACTTCAATGGATTGATCTTCTCTAAGTTGTGTTTCCTCACCCATGGGTTGTGCAGACTATGCATGCCTTGTGTGGGTTATCTCATATTACCATCAAAAAAATCAGTCACTTCAATATTATAATCCCAAGATTTGGTCCTAAGATAGTTACCAAAACATGGTAGGTATTAATCGATAGAGAAGAATTTTAAGAGATTCCCCAAACATTAAAACATCATGAGACTTTTTACTGTGCTTGAAAAAGTACAAGAATACCCATAACATTGAAATTGCTTGAGTAATTCTTACAATACTGAAACTGGTCCTAGAGTTCATAATAGAGCCTCTTTATAAGTTATTTATAAGGCTATGAAAAGATAAACTCTCAAAGATAACTCCATGATTTGGGAGGTCTGTTTGCATCAATAACTTATGAAATTTCTATAATACATTTGAAAGAATGAGATTGAAGGGAGGCCTTACATTCAAACAGAGGTTTGTACATGTGAATTGCAGTTTTTCATAGACTGGTCACGAAAACTTTAACCTTCTAAGATAAGTTCATGTGCCAGCTTCATTTTATCCTCAAAACATTTACTGGGTATTTCATCTGAGCTCAAAGAATTCAATGCCTTCCAAGTGAGGTAAGGTCCTGCACTTTATTTGGTTTTTTCTCTCGTGCAGGCTTTATATGTTCCTGGATGCCATTATTACAATCAAGGGAATACTTGGGTGTGGCTTAGCAGAAGCATAAGTAGCACTTGAATGCTTTTTGGATGTTTATTCACTCTGAAATAGAAGTAAATTTTTGCAATTAGAAAAACAATGTCAGTGATGATCACAAGTCATAAATAGTAACAAATAAAACTAATGGATTCATAATCCATCTATGTGCACTCATTGCTTTTGTGTTTCATATAATTTTTCCTATGAGGTTCTTAGTGTACCATTAAAGTTGAATTTCCTATAAATATTGATTACTTCTACCTCTAATGTGAACTAAATTTGCAACTCAACTCATTCATGTAACCTTGATTTTAGAAATAGAGGTATTTTTTTCTTGCATTATTTCTTCCATAGTTCTGTTACTTCTTGAACCCTCTCCTAAGGAAAAAGTCCCAAGCCGATGGGAGAGACAAGGTGCAACTAAAGGCAAGCCACCTAATGTCACCTCAGTGGCCTTACCTCTCGCTTTAAGGCTAAGAAGGGACTTCCTTACCTAAAAGGAGATTTACTAAGGTCGAATCTAGATAGGATTGATAGGTAGAGATGAAAAATTCCGAACTCATTTTGAAATATCCATGAAATCAAATGATTTGAATCTTCCATTTACCATTCTATTGCCAAAATGCCATCTGAAAGTCAGTGATATAAATTGTATATTGCTATTGTTAAAAGACATAGAAGACAGTAGGGCAGAATTTGTATCATTCAAAATTTATGTTTGATGGACTGGACTGCTCTTAGCACTATTAATGGTTAGTATGACGAGTTTCACTTGAGCTCAAAGAATTCAATGCCTTCCAAGTGAGGTAAGGTCCTGCACTTTATTTGGTTTTTTCTCTCATGTAGGCTTTATATGTTCCTGGATGCCATTATTACAATCAAGGGAATACTTCGATGTGGCCTAGCAGATGCTTTGATTTTATGATGCACATTGGTCTAATCAAATTTTCACTTAAGTCTACATTGTTTGTCTTAAAAACGTTCAATGGTCTATCAAACATGTTAACATATGATTGGGATTCTAAATCTTCTTGAATCAAACCTGTGAGATTATTAGACTTAGACTCCTTATCATCATCAAAGTCAGATAGTCCATCAAAATATAATGTGTATGATTTGCCTTTGTTTTCACCACATAATGAATACAAATCTAATTCAGTTAAATACCATTGAGATTGAACATCACTCAAATCACTTTGAAACCACAACTCCTTTAGAACTATAATAATAGTATTAGTTTTTGATACTTTCTCCTCAAGTACACAATCAAGTAAGGTTGCATGAACTACTTTCTTATACTAAGCATACTCCATCATATCTTTCTCATGTGCATTCACAACTTAGATTTAATGGATCAGATCATAGTCTTAACCTCATATATGTTCTCGAACTTCAACTCAATTTTGGATACTAATTTTTGTTTTTTTATTATCTGGGTTTGTAGACCTTCTTCAAACAATAGTAGGATATGTTTTCCTCGAATAGAGGGATATGAATTAACATTCAAATCAAATGAGTTGGTATTAAGTTGATCAAACTGTCAATGTCCATCATCCAATATTTCTTAATATTTTTGTGTCCAAAATCTAACATTATATCCACATCAACTTCAATGGTGTTCTCATACCCATAAATACTTGGTTGAGTCTCCAGAAACTTTCTAAGAATAGAATCATTCTGAAAATGATAAGATTTAAATATCTTCAACATGTCAAAGGTCAAGCCTAACAACTGAATCCACGCAAACAAAAATTGGCTATCTTTATGGATGGATTTGGGAACCAAACCCATTGTACAATTTAGTATGTTTTACATATGGTACAACAATTGACCTGTTTTTATTTGATCAAACTTTCAATATTCATAGGAGCTTATTTATGCATGATGATATTGCTTTCATGAAAAGCAACACAACATTCAAAGAACATGGGAGTTTATTTAAATAGGTTTAGATTTATAAACATAACCTTGCATACTCTCTTTCCAATAATAACTAGGCAGTACATATCTTTATATGGTCTTTGACCCTTCTTTGGGAGAATTGAATAGATTTTTGTCCAAATCTGTCCCAGTTCATTTTTACACAGTCACTGTTGTAAATATTTTATAGACTTCTAAATGATTTACTAGCTTCACAACTAATATGGGAATGTTTAACTAAGGATCAAAGGCAATGAGGACCTATGGGCTAATAAGGGAATGAGGACCTATGGGCTAATATTTGTACTATTTTGAGCATGGTTTCATCAATACTTTATAATATAATATGATTATATTATTGCTAAACTGTCACTCTCCTCTTATTCTTCATAATTATTATTTGTCTGTAAATTTCAGATATCAACGAGAAGAAGAAAGAATTGATGCTTGGATAAATCTGCAGACTTCAAAAGCTGAAGTTGAAACCAAAAAACTTGAGGTATAACGAGTGTGCCTATAAATATTTGTACACATTTTTCTATTAAAATATTCAATGATATTTCGTCCAAGCAATATCTTTGTCTGCTACATAATAATTGGCAAATTGTCTTGGATAACTTAATAATTAGATTGTAGAGTACAAAAATTTGAAACACCACGCATTTGGCACGAATCTTCTACTGAAAAGGAAATGTTGGTATGCATTAAATGTTGGTAGGTTTCTGAAATTTACAATTTATAGTATTAAATATGTTATGCCTGTCTGATTGTTTCTAACATACGTAGGTTTCTGAAATTGTTAATTTACAGTTTTAACTATGTTTGAAAAAGAATGATCATAGAGAAGTTGTTGTAATAAATTTCTTCATTATTATGTTTACAACCTTAGATAACCACTCAATTACAAACAAATTGAACATGTTTCCCACCCTTTAGTTCATATATTTTCATGTAGTGTTATAGGAATGTAATGAATGTTAAACATCTTACGCGAAGAAAACAACATTTTTGTGTTTTGTTTTGTATAGTACTTATTTTGTTATCTCTACTTTCAGAAAATGACAACAAACCTTACTGAGAATGCTATTTTCTCAATGCTATCTGGATCAACTCATATTCAACCATACCTACAAATTGTTGAACTTGAACCCATACAATCAATGCAAAATTCAACTCCACGATATCGTACTGCCATCTTTGACGGAACACATAAGCAACACCTTATGCTTCCAAAAGATTTCAATGACCTCATAGCAATAGGCTTACTACAAAAGGGTTCTGTTATAAATGTTAAAAGTTGGACTACTTCAACTATTGGTCCATCAATGTAAGTTTGTTATAAATTTCTTATTTCAAATTTAACATTTTTATCGATAACACTTCCGCCTCTAACAATTATTCTTATGACTCTCATTTGTCGTGTAGGTCTATAAAGCTAATAGACTTCAAGATTTCTACTTCATTTGCACCCTTAATTGGTAATCCAAAAACTATGAGTATCCCAATCACATCTGAAGAAAACATTCCCTCCTCATCGAACCCAGATCCTTCATCAAAAAGACATTGCCCTCTTCCAACTACTCCAACCCCATTCCTGTTGCCAGTTCAAATTCCCATCAAATCACTAAACCCTTACCACTCAAATTGGTGCATAAAAGGATACTTTCAAAGGAAAATATCTCTTCGACAATTTCAGAATCAATATGGACCCAGTAAAGTGTTTGGTTTTGACCTGTTCGATACAGAGGGTGAAGAAATACATATTACTTGTTTCAACAATGTCGCAAGATTATTTTTTTGACAAAATCCAACATGGAAATGTCTACATTGTCTCTAAAGGGAATGTGAAAATGGCTAATAAGCAATACAACCACTTAAACAATGACTAATAATTTTTGTTAAATGCAACATCTACCATAGAACATGTTGTCAGCGAAAAAACATAAGCCAACGGTGCAATTCAATATAAAATCAATCAATGATAACAGAACAACAAACGTCAACTCCATTGTTGATATTCTTGGTATTTTCATAGACATTTCCATTGTGTGTACTATACGTAGAAAAGACGTCTCTAAAGTTATTAAATAAAAACTACAACTTCAAGACATGTCTGGGTATAACATAGATGCAATCTTTTGGGGAGGTAATTTTGATGTTGTATCACAAGAAATATCCTCCCTATGTGCTGCAAGAAATAACCCCATCATTGCAATCAATTCTGCCCGTGTTGGAGAATTTAATGGAAAAAATATCAGCACTACAACGAGATCCATTATTCTTGTAGATTCTGACATTGAAGAGGCCCACACGCTAAAGTCATGGTTTAAAAAAGAAGGTTCGACTGCAGCTTCTACATCCTTGACAACAAGATCTCCTTTTGGCCATCAACAAAAAAAAATAACAATTGTTGATATTTACAGTATGGATTCCTTAGAGAAACCAGCATTCTTCCAATTAAAGGGCACAATAAAAAAAAATTTGGGATGGACAGATTTTACTACATTTCTTGCCCATCCATTGTTGATGGGAAAAAATGCATGAAAAAACTTATTCCACAAAATATAGATATGTGGTTTTTCCCAAAATGCAACGCCGAAGTAACTGACTGTGATTACAGATACTTACTGAAAATTGACATACAAGATCACACTGGTGAATTAGCTTCAACTATTGCTTTCGAAGACGCAGGATCTACAATTATTGAGAATAATGCCAAATACTTCTACTTATTATCCTCAAATCCAGATCTAATCAAGGAAATTGTCTCCAAAGCTCTATGGACAGATCATATATTCACACTATTGGTGAAGACAGAAACTTTTAAAGGAATATCACGGTTGAAATTCATTATCATGAAAGAATAAATCTTGCATTTCACAATAGAATGCAACAACATCCTTCAAGAAATTGATAACATCTCGATATCGTAGATAGATATCGCAAAATGTATTCCTTGCTTTTTGACAAATTCTATTATCTTATTTTATAAGTACAATTTTTAACCATATACTATTGAATTCCTTCTCACAAAATTCTCTTATATAGTATTGAAATAAGTATTTGTCCTCCATTGTATCTAGCATTGTGTAAGTACACAAATTCACATTTTTATCATCTTATTTCTTTTAAAAAATGAGGTAGCTTACTACATTACACATGCAACTATCTACATGTATAAAGGAAAATTATGAAAAGGTTCTTTCAAACACATTATTCAAATAAAAAATTCACATAAAACTATTCAAAACTTAAATTTCTTTCTCCTCTTTCGCTTTTATACAATAACATGGTTGTTCTCTCCAAATAGAATTCCTATTTTCCCCTCTCTTGCTTATAGGTACCATAACTTTTGTGAATGTATTCTTCTTGTAATGATGAACGTGCCCAAAGATACTATGCAACAAATAAAGAAAAAATAAATGCACTTCGACGTGAGATTTATCAGGAAAAAAAGGCATCACAGAATGTCAAAAACACAAAAAACAGAAGGAAAACCAACATTCCTCGTCTGAAACGACCCACCCTTAAAACAATCATCCTTTGCAATTATCAAATTCTTTATCTTTTTAGCAAACCTCTCAAATAAATACATCCATACCTCATTTCCCTAACCCCTCCTTTGCACATGCTTTCAACAACGTTTACACTAATGAAGCACATCGAGATTTCCATGCAAAGATTGATAAACTTGCACCTAAATGCCCATGCTCCATTTGTCTTGAATCATATCCTAGAATACATATCTGCAATTCCAACCAAATTTATTTCTGCTCCATATGCATCTCTAAAACAAAGGGTCATCGCTTCTCATTATCAAACAACATGGACCCTGGTCCTCAACTAGTTGTCCTTACGTCTCTTTCAAAAATAGAAGAAACGCTCATTGCTAGGGTTAACCCTATACTGCAGGTAACACATGCACGTGGTGGCCAATATAAATACAGTGGACACACAATTTGTTTTCCACAAGACATTACAAAAATCACAAGCATGTTGCCACGACGTGTTGAAGACTTGGACATTCTAATTGTCACCCGTCATAGTAATGACCATAAGGCTTATGATTGCATTT
>APFE031303432.1:0-40405 GCA_000404065.3 Pinus taeda | reverse complement strand
ACACGTCCATGGTTTCCTTTGGATATAAAATGCACCTAATATGGAAAGCCTCAACTGGGAAGACACAGAAGCAGTTAATATTACTAGGTAGTTCTTCGACAAATATATTTCTGATTGGAACCCTCGTACTCGTTCGACTTCAAACCAACCAATTGCTCGGACAAATCCAGAAGACCCTTGTCTATTTTCCATGCTACAAATCTTCAGAACCAATCCTTTCAATGATTATGAACAACTCATCAATTGCGTTGAACGTCACACAAAATGCATCGAAAGCACATGTCTAAGAAAGAAAAGATCCTCATTCGAATGTCGTTATAAAGCACCATGGGAATTACATCCGAAATCATCCTTATTCGTTGACTCCAATGGCCAAAAAACATACACCCCTGCTCGCAACGACGATTGACTCAATACCCATAACCCTACCATCCTATCTATTTGGGGTGCAAATTTTGACTACCAAACCAGTACTCCCCATACACGCTATACAAAAATATATCGCCAAATATGCATCCAAAATATATATATAATATAATATATAAATAATTATATATATATATATAATATTAATACATATATATATATTATATATATATAAATATAATTATATAATATATATATATATTATATATAATAAGCTTCCAACATGCTACGTAGAATTGTCTTTGTTTCACCCATTGTTGACCTAGCAACATCTACATTTCAAAAATTTCTTGCAGAAACCCATGTTTATCTTGACATTGGAGCACAAGAAACCTGCCATATGCTGCAAAAATTACCATTAACATTGTGTAGTCGAGCATTATTTTCTTTAAACGTAATTATGCGCCTTCCACAAACAAACACCACCTCCACTACATCCCCACACATCATAGATACATATATCTAATTCCCTTCTACCCTAGAATCCATATCACTTATAGAAGTAGCAAGATCCTTGTCATATGATCCTCATCACAAAACAAACAAATGGAAACTTAGACCTATAAAATCGATTATTCGGGTCATACCACGTTACTCCTCCATACCATCCACAATCGAACCTTGCTATGCTGACTTTTTTAGAGTTGAACTTATGCTATACAAACCCTTTCGCCATATCATACAAGATATAGGAGATTCTATTGCAAAATTCATCACAAATTGGCAAACATTTCGTCCATTCTACAAATCTTGGAATCAACACCACACACTATCTGATATTGAATCTGTCGCAAATGATAACTCAACTATTCATAAAACCAATCCTCCAGACACCATGGAAATAAATGAATGGGAATTACTCTCCCAATTATACCCTACAAATGAGCTCCTCATAAATGACCTTGACATGCTTGGCCTTCATGGCTTTGATGACAACCATAATTGGAATCATACCACTATCCCATTAGATATACAAAATAATGTCATACAATTCATTGAGAATAACCGCTCCATCCAACGCATTCTTCAAACACATCAACGTATCCTGACGACCCTTACTACATTATCTCCAATGCAAAGAAGAGCTCTAAATATTATTTGTAATCATTTTGCTAAGAAGGATAGGTTAACCACTCTCAGAATGATAATGCAGGGCATTGTTGGTACAGGAAAATCCCTCCTTATCAATTGCATCAAAGATATGCTCATAACCCTTGCAAGCCCAAAACCTTCACCGATCATGCTCCTTGCCCCTACAGGGGTTGCTGCCTTCAACATAAAAGAATCGACAATCCATTCTGCTCTCCACCTTACTATAAAGGATCTTACGCCCTTAGAAGGCAATGCTCTTGCAAAATTCCAAGAAGAACTCAGGCATATAAGGTACATACTAATCGATGAAATGAGCTTCATTGGGCCAAAGATTCTCAGCCATATTAACGAGCATCTTCGAGACGCATTTCCACAGCAAAGAAACACTCCTTCGGTGGTTGTTCCATTATATTGGTTGGTGATATCAACCAGTTATCGCTCGTCAAAGACATACCTCTATATGCAGGCACAAGCCACAGAAGCGCACTGTGGAACACCTTCAACACAGTGATCAATTCAAACACAATATTCCGTCAACAAGGCAACAACATCACCCAGGTTACTTTCCAGAACATCCTCCAGAACATTAGAGATGCAAATCCAACAGTTGACGATTACAACATACTCATATCGTGCACAAATTCCTTTTTATCATAAGATGAAATACATTCCTTCCATGATTCCATGCATCTATTTCCAACAAATGCTCAAACAACGATACATAATAAGCAAATGATAAAATATCTAAACACATCGATCGCAAGATCCATTGATGAAGATGACAACACATATTCCAACATTTCCTCAGAAGACGAGCAACTTGAGCGAATTGTGTTACTATGCAATGGCCAAAAAGTTATGTTAACTTCCAACCTTTGGGTTTCAGCCGAACTTGTTAATGGCTCCCTCGGAGAAATTGTGATCATCTTTTACAAAGAATCGATTGCACCACCACAACTTCCAACATTTGTTGTCGTAGCTTTTCCCAAATACATCTGGCCTCCTTGGGATGAAAGAAATTCCACTAAACATGGCTTGGGCTTTAACCATACATAAATCTCAAGGTATGACACTGCCAAAAGAAATAATTGTCATTGGGAAAACTGAACGTCAAGGTCTCACATTCACAGCAATTTCAAGAGTACCTTCTCTACATGATCTCCGGATTTTCCTCGCATTCAGTTTCGATCGTTACAATAAAATGAAGGACAACAAAAACATTACTCGTAGAAAACACGCGGAAGAAATTCTCTGTTCAGTGCCACCTCCAGATAATCTACTCCAATCCATACTTTAACATCACCAAAAGGTTTCTTCTATTTATTAAGCTCATTATATTTCATAACATACCTTTCATATCTTTCAACAATAATCAAATTTAATCATTATTAATCATGTTTGCAAATATTACAATTTCTTTATATTTTCTATACATTTGATTCTAACATTTTCTTTCTTTTGCAACAGGACATATGGACTCAGAAATAGCACAATTATATAACTATTGGACGAAATTCAGGCATCAATACTTACATTGCAATATATACAAAACAGATTTCTTCCAGTACCAAATCCAGCAATACCATTATATCGCCTTCATCCAACTATACAATTATTAACTACAAATAAAATATTCCCTAAAATGCATAAACCACATTCATCAACGTGAAAAAATACGAAAAATATGGGCAGAATGGCAATCAAGAAATATGCATCTCCAATTACGCATAAATCTCCAATGGTGTTCAGTATACCATCATTCACCTTGCATCTTCGACTAACAATATTTAAATCCCCATGGCAAAGGTAAGTTCATTTCCATTCATTCCAATTTCATTTTAACACAACCCACATGCAAACCATTACTAATAAATTTCCACACTTAATTTACACATTAGAAATTCTAACAAAATATACATTTTCCAGTTCATTGTTGCTTCTTCAAGTCTTCGATGCCTCCAACAAATTTCAATGCAACATCAAATATGGATTGACAACCACAATGTTCTTCACAATATTATATTTATTTTTTAACCTCATTCGTTACAATTTACTACTTGTATTTTCCAATTAAAACTTGAAGAAGGATGTTTCAAGATCAAAAGAATTTCTATGTTACAAACATTCTACTTTCTGTAAATTATACCTAATGTATATCACTTGGCTTCATCTTCCACCGTCCGTTACATGAAATCTTAAATATTAAATATTATTATAAATAACCATTACCATGTAAACTACTACTAAAGAATTTCCACAATAAATTTACATATTCCAAAATATTAATATTACTTCTACATCACATTAACAAAAAAAAAATCAACAATAAAATGACAACCATTAGGTTGATGTCGTATCATCATATCGCTTTTTTCAACTCTTTCATTAAAATCCAATTGTATTTTTTAATAATGCCATAAATATGTAACATATGGAAAAACATAATCTCCAAAAACAAAAACAAAAACAAAAAACCTTACGATATTGAACAAAAACATTATGTCATATTTAACTTAAGATTACATGTAGGATGAACATTCTACTATTCCAGGGACCCAAAAATATATTTCTATTATTCTTCATGGTAAATGGCACGTCTTTTGAAGCATATCACTATATTCATCCCGTATAAATCAACAACGAGTATATCTTTGAATGTGGTTGGTAATAGCAATTGCACATGTCTTCTAATGCATATTCACTATATTCATCCTGTATAAATCAACTCCTCTGGACTTTGATAGCTTGTGGGATGGTCATGGAGGAAAGCAATTCAAACCCATCACAATTGTTGAAACCCATCATGGGCAGTATCATTTAGTTTAGAAAAAGTAATGGATCCTGGTCAAATACAAACAGGTCAATTGTTGTACCATATGTAAAACTTCACTGAGTGACTTTTGTGAGACTAATGACCTCCCATCGGAGAGTCTGACATACCATTTTGATAGTTTATGTTTTTACAACCAATTCATTATTAATGGGTTTTAACATATTTTTTTAACAAAATCAATTTATTTTAATGAATATAATACATGTTTTAAATATATCTTGATATTTATTTAATTTTTCATTTAAATAATGATTTCAAAAATATCCCTATCCAAATCGATATAGATACCCAGTTCTTGTTCGTGTGGATTCATTTGTTTACCTTCACCTTGAACTAAGCAATCTTTATCCAGATACAAAGGTGTGTAAACAACTTCAATGGCTATTTATGGCTATTTTTATTGCATTTTATAGCCACTTTAACCCCCGAATAGGGTTTTAGGCATGGCTTCCTCAATTGAAACTCATTATCATCGACCCTTGCTTTCGAAAATGCCCATTAACATTTCACTATTCTTCCACACTCTGTGCCTTATGGTGTTTCCTTTGCAACATTAGGTGCAAATGCTAGTTTATTCATGTTTAAATTTAAATAGTTCATATTTTAAAATGTGAAATTTTTTAGTTTCTAGATACTTCAATACCTAACCATACACTCAAGTAAAGTTTTACGAATTTATTTGCACTCCACAATGTTTAAATTCTTTTTAAAGTTTAAAAAGTTTATTTATTCTAAATTCCAAAATTATATATGAATTGTGTTTAATTATTGATAAGATGTTTCTTAGTGTTGGTTTTTTTGTTTTTGTTTTTAATTTATGTAAAAATATTATATTGTTGTTTATTTATTTTCAAAATTTTATGGGTTTCACTTTTACTATATTCGCTATCTAGTAGGTAGTTGCTAAGAATTATTATACATTGCTAACAGGAGTTGAAAATCTAAAAATGAAAAGAACACTAAATTAGTAAAACAATCAAAATCAATACACAAAAAATAGTTATTATGAATATGAGGAAGTTACTAGAGAAGGATTCTCTAGTTGTGCGTCAGGGAGTGGCGGAGGCCTGAATTCACAATGTACATTCTTTTCCATCTAGATCAAGCGACGTTCTGAATAGTCTAGATGTTATTGCATGCACCATTGTCCTAATAAATGTGTCTTGCATATGCCACTAGTTCCTTTGAAGGTCCTTCATGAAGGAAACAATTGCATTGTGGTCCTCATTCTTGTCTTTGATAAGGTGTTCCAAAAGAATTATAAGTTGTATATAATAGAAATCATTGTTTTCCACAGAAAGCGCATGCTCTTGGGAGCTAGGTGGGTGGACTGGATGAGGGGTCACTTCCTCTCCCTAGGTTGGATCCTCCAAGTGGTAGTAGCTTGACTGACATCTCTCTCCAACCCCCTATCAAATTCTTTAACGCTGACATGGCATAATGTATTTATTTATAGTGCCATTAATCTTTGGCTTGGGGTGGACATAGACAAATCATGTGGATAAAGTCTCCCACGTCGACCAAGACAAAGTTCTACTCAACAAGTATAAAATACCTAAGTTTTCACCAGAAAGTGACAAATTGTAGTCCCAAAGAAGACAAGAGAATTGGAAACACCTAGACCACAAGTGAGAAAACCCTATTACCCACAAATTCCCTTCCCCAAGACGATAACTACACTGCCAAAGGAAGTGAGGGTTAATTTTATGTCTTGTGGCCTACGACTCCTCGCTTAGTTCAGACTTTCAAAATAGAATAAAAATCAAGGGTAACTCACACATAGGGGTAACATGCATAAAGCACCATAACCATAAACACAAAGACACCCAATACAACTAGAAAGGGGCCAAAATTTATAATTAAACCAACTAAACTCTACCACTAAGAATGGAAGGTAGACTAGGTCTATGTACCAGGTTATTTTATATGCGAACAAAGAAATAAGAAATGGGATCAACTGTCATTCTTCTACCCATAAATTCACTAGTCCCGTATGTTCTGCACCTAATGGTTATCAATGGTTTAGGAATTCCCTTATGCCTGTGTCCCAAATTGTACACTTATGCACCCGTCCTCTTCCAAGCTTCTTGAGAGCACGCCCATGAGAAAAAGACTATCTTACAGAACCATCAACAACCAACCACAGATGGCCATAAGAATTCCAACCTTGTTTCCCCTTGCATTCCAAAACCTCTAACATTGACAACTAGATACAAAAAAGGAACACCCAAATTCTCATCACTACCACCATTTTATGAGGTAAAATCTCACACACATTTTATGTAAGAAACCCGATTAAATTTCCACGTAAAAGAAATATAAGGCCAAGGTCATGGGACACATATTTCAAGTTGAATGGTGGGAAAAAAATCCTAGTGGGTGTCACCTTTCGTTTATTAGTGGCTATGGAAATTGGCAAATGTAAAGAGGAAATAATTGGCATTTTATTTATGAAAACAAACGAAAATAGGAGAAAATGGAGATGAAGGGTCACATATTTGCATGCAAGGGAAATTTGAGGAAAATTGAAGGAAAATGAAGAAAAAGGAGGTATCAAGGACACAGAGAGTTGAATAAAAGTGTTTGGAGGTGAATTTTGATGCTAACCTCCTTTGGTTGTGTTGAACTTCTTTGAATGTTATTGGAATATTGTTGCACCTGCAAAGGGGTTGAAATAGATAAGTTCAAGGTTCCTTTTCAGATTATTTTTTCTCTTTTTTTTTCTCCTTTTTCTTCTTTTTATTTTTATTTTTGAGACCTGTAGGATGCCTCAAAGGAGGTTTTCAACCTACTAGCCCCACCCCAAGTGCCTCAAATAAGGTTTCCCCTAGGGATGTTTTTTCGGCCCAAGAGTTTGCCTCATGTACCTCATGGAAATTTTTCTTCTTTTTTTCTTTTCTTTTTATTTGTTTTTTGTTTCTTCTCTATTAATCAAAGGTTAAATGGATTGGAAGCTTTCAAGATCCCAATCACATTCAATTGTCTGCTTATTAAACTAATAATTTGGCCTTTGATAAGGGATTCTTGGAAAATTTCAACCTGTAACCATTGACTCGAAGTGGCATCTTTTCCTCATCAATTGTTTAGATCTGAAAAGAGCCATTACCTGGCATTTCTCCACTAGATAAGGGCCCAACCATCTGGTCATACGTTTCACTTTGAAGTCCTTAAATTTGGAGTCATATAAGAGGGCCCAATCACCATCCTAGAAGGTTCTTTCCTTGATGTGCTTGTCTTGCCAAAAATTTCTCTGCAATTGAATCACTTCAGTATGCATAAGAGCCTACAACTTGAGTTCATCAAGGGAATTCAAATGTTGCAACCTCTCTTCGTAAGATCTTGTGATGTCTAGGCTAAGGTGTGCTTCCATTCTCATGGTGTTATACTCAAATTCAATTGACAACAATAACTTCTCACCATAAACTAAATTAAAGGGGGTGAACTTGGTGGTATTATTCCATGTATTATTGTAGGCCCAAGTGCCCTCCACAAGCTTGGTTGGCCAATCCTTCTTACTGTTGCTAACAACATTAGTTAGGATGCCTTCTAATGCTCTATTGTTCACTTCCACTTTCCCATTTATTTGAGGGTGATATGGGGTGGACCTCCTATGCCAAATGTGATGATGCTTCGTTTTCCCCTCTATCAAATTAGAGGTGAACTTGGTTCCTTTTTCAATGGCTAGTTCTCTTGGGAAACCAAATTTGTATAAGATATTCTCCCTTAATATTTTTGCCACTTTTTGTTCTATTTTTACCTTAACTTCCTTCACTTCAACCCATTTTTTAAGATAATCTATGCATACAATAATATACCTCCTTTGTCTAGATGAAGTTCAATAGGCCCAATGAATCCATGCCCCACTTCTTAAATGGATCAATAGTCACTTGAGGTTGTAGTGGAATTTCATCCCTTTGTGTGGGTTTCCACATCCTCTGGCACTCATCACACCGAGCAATGTCTCTTCAAGCATCTTGATGTAGGGTAGGCCAATAGTAATCTACCTGAAGAATCTTGAATGTTATTCTCTTGGAAGAAAAATGGCCCCCATAAGGTCCATCATGGCACACTGAGAGGATATCAAAGACTTCATATTCCCTTACATGTATCCTCAAAAGATGATATGGTCCCAATATGAAGAGGTTGCCCCCAATCCAAGTTTAAGGGGAAATCGTCCTCACAATTTTGATCTTTTCCTTGGAGGATAGATTGGGAGGAAATTTTCCAACAAACAGGAATTTTGTATGTGGTGAAACTAGGGTGAAAACAATGATATGGTGAACATGTGCTCATATGGGGGTTGATCATCTATCATCTCTTCATTCTCTACAAACAGGATTAGTCTATATAAGAAATATGCAACCACATTTTCTTTTCTTGGCTTGTCAACAATAGTTAGATCAAACTGTTGTAATAGTAATAACCATCTAATAATTTTAGCATTGACATTTTCATCAAATAATTAATGATTGCATGATCACTGTGCACAAAAACTCATGACCATGTAATGTAATGTCTATTCAAATAATATACAACATACAAGATGTGTTTTTTAGTGACTATGTAGATGAATTCAACCTTGGACAAATTCTTAGTAATGAAATAGATAACATAAGGAAGATTACCTTCCAACTGCTGCAGGGTTGCCCCTACTTCTTTGTCTGATGCATTTGTGTGAAAATGGAAAGGAAAGGCCCAATTTGGGCCCCTTAGAACTGGTGCAGTTGTCAAATTCTCCTTGAGCTCTTAAAATGATTATTGACACTAGTCTATCAAACACAAATCTGAATATTTTGTTATCAAACCAAATAAAGGTGAGGCCATTTTACTAAAATCTTCGATAAATCTTCTATAATATCTAACTAATCCTAGGAAGCTCCTAACATCATTTTGTCTCTGTGGAACAAGTATGTCCTTGATGATGGAAATCTTATTAGGGTCAACCTGAATCCCTTCCTTAGAGAGGAAGTGGCCTAAAACAATTCTTGCATTCATAAAAAAATCACACTTTTATGGACTTAAGGAGATATTCATTTCAATGCATTTTTTCAAAATCTTACACAAGTTAGAGAGGGCTTCCTGGAATTCTGCTCCATAAGGAGTGAACCCATCCACATAAATTTCAACCGTGTCATGAATAGGATCAACCAAAATACTCAATACTACCCTCTAGAAGGTAATTAGGGCATTACACAAGTCAAATGAAAGGAACCTATAGGAAAATATACCCCATGGACATGTGAAGGTAGTCTTATCTGAGTCTTCAAGACTAATTTGGATATGATTGTACCTACTGAAACCATCCAAAATGAGAAAAACTTTTTTCCTACAAGAGCATCCAAAACTTGGTCAATAAAAGGTAAAAGGGTAATGATCCTTCTTGATAGCCTTATTAAGATCCCTTTATGTGACACAAACCCTCCATTTCCCATTCCTTTTGGGCATAATAACTAGAGGTGATACGCATTCACTATCTGAAATAGGGTAAATGAATCCTACATCTAACAGTTTCTGCAATTCTTCTTTTACTATGTCTTTGAGTGCAAGGTTCATCCTTCTCTGGGGCTGGAGAATATGTTTGCAATCTTCTTTGATGTATATGTGATATGTACAGACTAATGGGTGTACCCTTTTAATTTATGTGTAATCCCAAGTGAAGACATCAAGGTGTTTCCTTAAGAAAATAAGTAATTATTCTTCTTGTTCTGCTGAAAGGGGAGGATTGATTTTTAGAGTTCAGGAGGGGCTGATTTCCAAAAATTTGACATGGTCTTGATCAGAAATAGAAATGAGTAATTCTACCCATGGATATTATTTAGGTTATCCTAAAGGTTTCTCTCTTATTTCATCAATTTGCATGGCAATAAGGTACATATTTTTCATAAAACTATACATTAGATTAACTTCATCCAATTGCCTGCTTCCCATACTGGCTTCTAGTGTATAGATGGGGTAGGGGGTTGATTGATAGAATTCTTCCTCTTCTTCCTCTTCTACCCACATAAGAAAATCGTTCTTAACAAGGGATTGAGTAGGGGTATAATACAAGTTTTTTTGTGACCTTCCCATTCCTGGAGGTTATATTCCCAGCTCTACAACTGATATAGGCATCACCAGTAGCTAACCAAGGTCTCCCTAGTATGAGAGTATACCCATTGAACTTGGTCTTGAGCTAGAGTTACAAGGAAATCAGTGGGGTACTCCTAGGAATCGATGCAAACTATAATATCCTTAATGACACCTTTAGGTGCTACTATGGATATGTCTCCAAGTTGCAACATTGTTCTGGTTTTCCCTACGAGTCCTTGGAGGTTAAGCTTAAGCATGGATTCCATGGTCATGACATTGATTGCAACACCTAGATCAATGAATGTGTTGGGGAATATAATATTTTTAATATGTATATCCACCACAGGGATACCAGGATCCAAATACTTTCGGGAAATGACTTTCCCAAGCATTAGATCAATCGGTTTCCCAATGACATTGATAGTGGGGGAATCCTTCCTCTTCCTTCCTGGCCTCTTGAAACATTCTTCCTGGATGAATTTATCATATATTTGAACATATTTAATGGAATGTATGAGAGGGATTTTAATGAATAAGTTTTTCGTTTCTCCTAGAAGTTAAACCTCTTCTGGGGTGTGTGGCTTAGGATGGAACAACATTTTAGTATAGGGAGATGGTTTGGCTTGAGGATTAGGAAATACCTTCTGAGAGCTAAGGTTGATTTCCTGGATTTCTACAACATAAGTAAGATAGGAAGTTCTCCACTATAAAATTGTTGGGCCTACTTCTTGTTTCAGTTCAAATTAGGTTGAGCAAGGATTTGGGGTTGCTTAGGTGGATTTCTTTGGGGTAGATGTCATTAAGTAGGGGGTATTAAGGTAGGTGATTAGGCTGCTTGGGGCCTCTGTCCTTGTGTGGGATTACCCCATTGAGGAGGTTTATGCTGATATGGTTGGAAATGGGAAATGACGAGTTGAGGAGGATAGGGCCAATGTGAAGGCATGTACCATGGTGAGTTATTTGGAGGATACCAAGATTGAAAAGGTGCATTTTGACTTGAACTGAAAGAGGGAATATAGTTTATACCTTGCATACCTTATTGATATGGTCTAGGTCCTTCTGGCATCCTTTTGTTGACAAAGCAAAGTTGCTCCATGCCTCCTTCAATCCCTTGATACACCGATTTTAGACCTGGAAGAGATGGACATTTTTCGGTTGCACGATTTTCTTCACACGCGGAGAATATTTATATTACATTCAATGGACACTCATTTCTAAGGTTCCTCTTAGTGCATCTAGGGAAAAATATGGTTAATTCCATTTCTTCCTCCTCTTGTTTCTTTTTTATCTGTATTGTGTCCATTCGTAAGGAAAAAGTATGTAACATTTCACGTCTAAAATCCTCTAACATGCTTCCTATTTCATTCTTTATGGATGAGGTATAAAGTGAAGAACTTACCAAACCTTGGCTAGATCTACCTCTTTTCTTTACAGCCCTAGAGTGGTTCTTGAACGTTGTCTTAATTTCCTCATAATTTAGCTATTAAATATCTCCATTAGATAGCATGTTGAGGATCTCCATCAACTCTTCCTTGGCCCCTTAGAGTAACACTAGTTCATTGATTATGGATCAAGGGTGCAATTAGGTCTCCTTTAGCTCAGCTGAAATATTTCTTCAAATTTATTTCATGTTGAATGCTTGTTGCATCTAATCCCACGTAGTCGTGTTGCCTCCTTCCAAACTCATGAACCAGCGTAGGGCTGCATCCTTGAGGGTGGAAGGAAATAATTTAAGTTTATGCTCATCAAATGTGTAATCATATGCCCTATAGAATGTAGAAAATTCAAGCATGAAGGTGTTAGGGTCCTCAAAATCCAAGCCATGAAAATGTGGAAGAGTAGTGGGATTAATGTTCTTTATTCTAGCCTCCCCATTTGTCTCTTTGATAGAAAATGTAAGGCTAGGAGTAACTCCACGAATTTGAATTGATTTGCATTAAAGGGGAATATGAATATATAGAAGGAGAGGGATACTATTGGGTTCCATTTCCCATTGTCTCTTTGTCTTCCAACTTCCTTTTACTTTTACTATTTACAATATTTACATCAGTTTACCTAATCCCAGAGATTAGGTGTCAAAATTCCCCCCTTAATCTGAAGGGATGTTGTTGAGTCCAAGCATCATTGTGAATCTTTCAAAATTTTCTCTTCCAAGAACTTTGGTGAAGATGTTTTCAATCTGCTCATTTGTGGAACAATGTCATAGGTGCATTTTTTTGGCCTCAACATGATGTCGAATCCGATGGTATTTTGTATTGATGTGCTTTGTTCGATCATAGAACTTTGGGTTCTTGGCCAACTTTAGTACAAAAGTGTTATCAATCAAAAGAGGAGTTGAGTGCACTTGTTTCTCCTACAAATCTTCCAGAAGTTTCCCGAGCCACCCAATTTCCTTCATTGCTTTAGATGTTGCCACATTCTACTTCAGTTGTGGAATCTGCTAGAATTTATTGTTTGTGTGACATCGAGGAGATAGGTCCTAATACAAGACTCATAACATAACTTGAAGTAGATACTCCAGTTTCTTTATCACCATCGAAATCTGAATCAAAGTTTCTAATCAACCTGATGTCATCCACCTATGTATACTTGATTCCAAAGTCTTGAGTTCCCTTCAAGTCCTTTAGAACTTTTTTTGCAGTAGACCAATGATCCTCACAAGGATTTTTCATAAACCTAGAGAGGGTTCCAACATAAAATGAAATGTTTGGTTTGGTAGTACTTAGGTAGTTGACACTTCCTACGAGTTATCTATACTTTGTTGCATCCTCAATTTCTTTTCCTTCAGTGGATGCGAGATTTAAGTTCTTTTCCATTGGAGTATTCAAAGGATTGCACTCAACGATGCAAAACATGTTCAACGGATCTCTAATGTAATTCTTCTGAGGGAGGAATATAAACTTCAGATGTTGAGTTACTTCAATACCAAGCTAGTAGTGAAAGCCCAAATCTTCCATTTCAAAACCTTTCCTCAATTCTTTCTTTATGAATGAAACGTAGCTCTCATTGTTCCCTATCATCAAAAGATCATCAACATACACCACAGGATATAAAACTATTTTTGCAACTTTATTAACAAATAAAGTTGCATCAATAAGATCATAATGTTTGAAATTGAGTTTCAGAAGGTACTCAATTAACTTCTCCTACCAAGATTTCGGTGCTTTCTTGAGGCCATATAAGGATTTTACAAGATTCCATACTTTGTGTTCCTGAACTTTCGTAACAAATCCTTTTGGTTGGGGCATAAAAACATTCTCTTTCAGATATCCATTCACGAAAGTAATTTTTACATCCATTTGATGGACTTTCCAATCGTTCTGAGATGCCAAGGAAAATAGTGTCTGGACGGTAGTGCATTTTGTTGTGGGGGGAACTCTCCTCATAGTCAACCCCTTCCTTCTGTGCAAAAACTTTTGTTACAAGCTCGGCTTTATGCTTGTCAAGTGAGCCATCTGCTTTATACTTGTTCTTGAAGACCCACATGCAACCTATTGGTTTGGTTCCCAATGGAGTATCAACCAACTTCTAGGTGCCATTATTTATGAAAGGATCATATTATTTTTGCATTGCTTATTTACATTCATCCTGAGAAGCGAATTCTTTTAAGGAAGTTGGTTCGAAATTTGTAGAAAAAATCAATTCACAATCATAAGAAACGTCCATATAAATAGGTGAATCGAGACCATCCACATCACCTCGATTTTGTTTAACAGAGCTTCTTGTTCCTTTTTTTCCAACCTCATTATGATGAATAATTTCAAGTGTCTTTGTCAGCCATTTTGTAGGACCTTTATGAGATGGCCAAGGTTTCTCAGTTTATTGAGGTGGGGATGAATCAATATTTAGTCTCCCAATTCTATCAATCACATCACTCAAAGTGTCATCAATGGATGGAGCTTCATGCGGGGGAGAGAGTGCTTCAGAAGAAGATTCCATATATTGATCTAGTATAAGGACCCCACCTTCAATATGTGGAATCTCATTATCAAACTCTTAAAAAGACTTCGCATGTCTGAATCTATCCAAGCAATCAAGTTGCTTCTCAACAACATTGTCAGTGTTGGGAAATTCAAGAAAGATCACATCTCTAGTTATCATAAACTTCTTATTCACTTCATCATAGAGACAGTATGCTTTGGAGGCCATTAGGTACCCCAAGAAGATACATTTTTCACTCCTTGCACCAAGTTTGTTTCTAAGTTCCTTAGGTATCAAGGCATAACAGGTGGAACCAAAAGCCTGAGATGCCTCATCGAAGGAATGTGGCCATACCATATTTCATAGGGAGTCTTGATTTTTATAGCATGATATGGAAACCTATTATTTATATACACAACACATAGAACTACATCAACACAAAAAATCGACTTAACATTCTTGAAAAACATCATTGAACATACCATATTTAAAATAGTCTTGTTCATTCTTTCAGCTACTTCGTTCTGTTGGGGATTATAGGTGTAATGCCCTACTTAATATTATCATGCAAATTTTATTAGTGTTTAAATTACCTGAAAATATTGACTTATAATTATCAAGAAATATTGGTACATACCTACATTGGTGAAACTGTAAATTTATTACTGATATAAATTTTATTATTGTTATTATTTAATCCCCAAAATGTCCTCTCAAATTTACTTGGGAGAAGACAAGTCAAATGTAAGGATGAGGAGGTAGTTATGACATTAATGATAGGTGGTTGAGGTGGAGAAGAGAAGGGAACATAAAAGGGGAAGGATGACAGGAAGAGAGGGGGATCCTTGGTTTTGGTTTTGGTTTTGGTTTTGGTTTTCTTTTGGAGGATTTTGTTTGGAGGAGGGATGTGGAGAAAGAGGAGGGAGATCACACTTGGATCTAGAGAGTGTTGCTAAACCTGGACACACTACATCTGGTTTGACTTGGACTCAGAGGACTAGGGAACTTGTGGAGGTTCCCTGGGCTAGGAAATACTTCCTAGTTGGCTAGGAGGCAAATCCAGTTGCATAGTCAAGAGGAGCATGGAACTCAGGAGCATCTCAACTAAGCTATTAGAACATGTATTATCAGTCATATATTTTAGTTATGTAAATTATTACAAGTTATACATGTTTCAGATAAATTGTTACAAGTTATACATGTTGTAGATTAAATAAATTTATGTTCATGCTTATCATGTTTTATAAACCTGAAATTTTCCTTGTTATGAAAATTAGCGAAATTTATTTGAATAAGTGTAGTAGTAGTTATAGGACCTATAGTTGGGTCTTCACATGTGGTATCAGAGCCCAGATTCAAAATATGGACCCAAAACCCACTAAACTCAAATTTCCGCTATAAGAGCTTCTAACCCTCACAATTACTTTTAATCCTAATATTAATATATATATATATATATATATATAATATATATATAACAATTTGTTTTTAGGTTGAATATGACATACAGAGGCCAAGCTATGTACAGTCTTGTGATAGATATTGTGGAGGGAGTTGTTGGATTGGCAATATTGTACCGATGCTAGCTCATTTCCACCCTCTTCCAAACAATTGGTTGTGTATCATCTGGAAAGGAAATTGGCATATAGATTCTTGCTTGGGTTGCTTGATGTTCCTCTTGGTGAACATGTTATCACAAATTAATCTAGATTTGTTGCCCTTTCCATCTCCCATTATAGCCTCCCATGGAGAGAAGTCAATAATGGATCGGGATCCAGTTGCCATGCTTCTAAATTCCATAGTTGTCTCAATCTGTGCAACTATTTGGGAAGAGGTGATATTCCAGGGATTCATGTATAGACCATGCCCTTCACTCTTTTACATGCCTATCCCTAGCTTCAATTCCAAGCTCGATCTTCCTACATACCTCTGCTTCTGCTATTAATCCATCTTTTCATGCTTTCCTAAGAGCATCAGTAACAAGCTTATATGTATAAGATCTTGGAACAGAGTCCTTAACAACCATTTCCATCAATACCTTACTACCTTCTTCCAACCGTCCTCCTTCGCATAATGCATGACCAATTGATGTATAAGAACTGCAAGTGGGAGAGATGTTATTCTCCTCCATTTATTCAACATCTCCACAGCTTTATCTACTTCACTCACAGTGCTATAATATCTGATGAAGGAAATATAAGTAACCTTGTTAGGAGCACAACCATCCCGATGCATCTGTCGGAAGATCTCCAGGGCCTTATCGATTTTTCAATTCTTACAAAGGTCATCAATCAAGCAATTGTAAGTAACAATGTCTGGCGTAAAATCATCATAACGCATCTCTTTAAACATCCGATTTGCGTCATGTAATCTCGTATTAACCGCCTCCCGACAACTTGTATGCATACTGTGTTTGCAATAACAGGTGATCATAATATTATAGGTGAAAACATCCGGAGGGCATCTAGAGCCCGACATTTTCATATAATAAAATATAAATCTCGCTTTGTTGAAATTCCCTACCCTACAAAGAGCATTGATAATGGTATTTTAGGTGACTGAATCTGGTTTGCAATGGAATTGTTTCATTTGATAAAATCAAGCCAATGCCTCCTTCACTAGACCTTCTTCACCCAAGACTTTTATGACATAGGTCACAATTTTTGTTGTTACAAGACCACTTTCTTTTCTTGCCATTTCATGGAGGAAACTCCATAACATTTTCAGTAGGATTGCCTTCGGCAGAGTCCATGCCATCTCCTGGCAAGTAAGCTAAACATGCACAAACCCATCTTGTTTTCCAACCCATGAATAGAATCTCAATGCTTTACCCACACCCTGTTTAACTGACAAAGGATTTCTAAGACCTCGGAATCCTTGTATAGATTGATCTTGCTGGGCCTCTTTCCAAAGGCCTCTCTTTACAATGGGGAACCTTTGTCTGGAATCCTTTTGTGTAATCTCTTTGAGAAACTTCTTTGAAGGGCTCTGAGTACTTCGCAGACAATATCATTGGTCAATGTTTTAAGGTCAAGCCCATCGAGATCCACTTCTATATCGTCTGTCTAAATAATAATTTCCACGATTTTGGCAACATTGCATGAAAAAAAATAACGCATTTTGAAATGTGTCCGTACGAACATATTTGGGTAGCATTTGGAGCTGTTGAATTTGCCAATTCTTGGCAAGTGGATATAGAAAATGTATGAAATGCAAAGAGAAGCGGTCACATTTCTATGAACAAATTAGGAGTGGATGTGTTTATATATTTGGATCATGGTAGGAGCAAACGATTCAATTTGAAAGAATAAAGAGGCTGGGCGCGTGTTCTCAAAATCAAATGCCAGAACGTTGTAACGGTTTACCTCACTTCAGACTTTGCTCCTACTATAACGCATCATTTTCTGCAGAGACATTGTAGAAGCTGGTAAAACCTTCTAGAATCATGCTCAATTCCCAACTGATGCTCGAAACTCTATGCCAACGATATTTGAACTCAGGGTTTTGCAGCTTTCCTTTAGGGTTTTGCAGCTTTCCAGCTTTCTTGCAGTAGTATAAACCCTTTTGAAGGAAGTTGATACCGTCAGTGAAGTTGAACTCTTTCTGGAGAGCATTGGCAAGAAGGAAGATGGTACGCTGCAATCTGGGATTGAGCTTTGTGCAGACAGAGGATTGGTTGTAGTTACCAGGATGTTTGAAAGGTATGGATTTCTGAGGTCCGATATTTATGATTTGATTCGGAAACATAAACCTTTACTAAAGTGCTCCGAGTCTGAACTAGAAAAGACCCTAAAAGCCCTCGAGGTTTATGGTCTAAGCAAAGAGACCTTGCCACTCTTTTTGCATTCCTGCCCCTCTATTTTGAACGTTGACTACTTGAATCAATGGCACCCTCTTTTTTCTAGACTTCAAAAATACCCAAATAGAGTGGATATCATTGGGATGCTCTTAAATTATTGTGCAAAGTTCGGAATTGAACCTGTTGGTCCACTAAACTATGAAGAAAATGTGAAATTTTTGTTGGATCATAGAATTGGATCCTCTTACATAGGCAGATGCTTGGAGAAGTGTCCCTTGATATTCTTCTTGAATAAACACACTAATTTAGAAACAAAGGTTAAGGTTTTAAGGGATACAAGAGTTAAGAATGGGACGATATATCTTGTTTTGAGGAAGTACCTAAATTTCGTCACTTATAGAACAAAATCTCTGGCTTTGAAAATCGAGTATCTTAAGAGCATTGGTCTAAATTGGGGAGGACATCGATCGAGTCTACTCCACATTTCCTACATTATTGGCTCACAAAATCGAAGACAAGTTGAAACCATTGGTTACTGAGTTGGAGAGCTTGGGCTTCACTAGTCATCATTTTGTAAAAACAATTGTGCACAATCCTTATGTATTTTCGATGAAGGCAGGTGGGGCACTGTCAAGGTGTGTTTCATTGCTGAATAACCTGAAATGTAGAAAACCCTTGCAAGACAAGATTTTGAAAGAGGGCATTATAACAGGAAGTAGACGGGTGAAAGCATGCCTTGAATATCTCACTAAACAAGGATTGTCACATAGGGAAGCCTTCAAGTTGTTAGAAAAGGAACCACGCATTATTATGTATGAATTGTAGTCTATAAAAGAGAAGGTTAATTTTTTGATTAGTGCCATGGGGTTCCCTATTAGGAACCTAGTAGAAGTCCCTGATTATTTGGGTGTAAATTTTCATAAGCAAGTACTTCCTCGCTACAAAGTGATTTCCAATCTGAGATCCAACGGTGCTCTTGGTGTGGAAGTTACATTGAAAACTATGATGAAACTTACACACAGACAATTTTATAATAAATATGTATGGCCCTATCTAGACTGTGAAAAGATATTTGGAAATTATTTCAAGGAAGAAGAAAAACAAAAAAGGAAGATAGCCTTAAACATATTGTCTTTCAGCATATTGGATGACTGTAATATTCTTTCTTGATGGTGTTTTTTCTTGATTGTTGTTATTGTTTTGGTTATAACGCTAATTGAGATCTACATTGACAACATTATAATTCAAGGGAACTGCCTTAGTTCTTGAGCATTATCAACTAAAGCATGATCAAGTCCTAGCGAACTTCTTCTCAATGATTTCTCCATGTTTAACTGCCCTCCCCTTGTACACTTGGTTGTCTGAACCCCAGATAAATTTGTTCATAAATTTGGGTGTTCCATTTTTCATCTTAGGAAGATGCCAGTATGTCATTGATGTGGCAAAGGTTTTAAAATGGCATCTCGCTAGTTAAGATGGATGTTAGTATTATTGACTATAATGTATTTGAATATTTTGCAAGTGGTTTCAGTGGAGTGTTGTATCCCATGGCAGCTATATTTGGTGGAACAGTTGTCCTGGAAACTTTCATCTACTTTTCTAGGTTTTATTTCTGTCTCACTCTAATATATCCCACCCTCGCAGTTCTTTGATTCATCTATCTCGAGTTGATGAAATTGTACATTATATCATTTAGTTTTTATATAGGTAGCAGAGTACGCAATTATTGTATGATGGTCTCTCTGCCTAAGAACATTAATTATTTGTATTCTAATTCTATTCTTGTACTTCTGTGTAGTTTTTCTATTTTGATTCATTGAATCTGTTTCTGTACAACCCCTTGGGCCAGGGTACACACTGCATCTTTCAATTGTCTTCTTTTCTCTTTTTCTTTTTTTCCTCACTTAAAATATATATCCTAAAGAAATGCACCAGGCATTTACCTTCATTCCTAGAATGGTAACTAGGGTAAACCAAATTAATTTCATGATAATCATGGTAGTCAACAAATGGCTCATGAAAGCATCATGTCACAATGTGGAATTTGAACCTAGGTGAAAAGGATAATAATTGATCCACATCAAAAACATCAAAGCCCATCATGTCACTAGTAGGGATTTGAACTTGGGTAAGAAGGATAATAATTGTTCCACCTAACCACCTGAGATAACCCCAGGTAACTCTTCCTGCTACTTATATCTTAATGAGGAATGAATTTTAAAAATGAAATGAGGTTTCCTTTTATTGTGAAACACAAATTTGTATAGTGTAGATATTGCTTCCTAATGTGAAACACAAAATTTGGTATAATTTAGATATTTCAAATCTTTATTCTGGAATTTGAAAATTATGTCTTCGTTTCTGGTTTAAAATTTGAAAACCATGTCTTCATTTCTGGTTTAAAATTTAAAAATATAAATTATGTGCATAATCTTGGATAGTTGGTTTGGAAGTTAGATACTTTTATCTATTTTTCCACCTATTGCATAGTTTCACGAGTTTGTTTATTTTCTTTCCTATTATGTGCTTATAAAGGCAGATTTGCATCTAAAAATGAGTATTTTGGCCTATAGAATTCAAGGAGTTTATTTATTTTCTTTTTAACATTCTATACTGTTTAACCTTACCTTTCACCATAGAAGCAAGGAAGGAAACTGTTGGATACATATTTTTATGGCTTAGAACAATCTGAGTGTCGATAAAGTTGTCTTTTGTAGATGCATTTGGGTTGATCATTAATTGGACCAGCCCCTACCATGACTGAAAAACCCACCCCTTGGGTTTGCTTTATTTTCAGTATTTTATTCAAAGTTTTCACAAATATCTTTTAGCTCTTAAATGTATGAAGTTGGAAGATAGTGGCATTTATTTTTTTTGAAGTAGATTGCTAATTTTAGCATTTTAACAATAATAGATTAGAAAATGCCAAAAACAAATCCAACACTACCTTTGAAGAGTTGAAGGGTTGAAAGAGTGGTCAGAAGTGTATGTGATCAGATTCAACTTGTTGACAAGTTTCTAGGTGGATTTTGAGTGAAGTATTTCAAACCCTAGATCATGCCTAACATTTTTTACATTGTTATAGGGGATGTATACCTCCCAATTTTCTGAAGACATCAAACAAGTAGAACAAAAGTATTATTTGAAGATAGGGTAGAGAAAAAGGATCAAATTATCCATTCCTTCTTGCAAAGGAAGACATCTTTTCCAATACCTGGAACAGAGCCCAGGGCATCAATGATGACACAATCTCTTTCCTTATTGTGCGACCCACAAACAAATATTTATAGAAAAAAAGGGAAAGCAATCTGTACAAATGTCTACCATTATGTGCTGGAAGACTATGCAAGCATCTATTCTATTCCTATTCAATTTGAGAAATGTGTGAAGTTACCACATCAATCTATAAGACCTTTTAGAATCAAAGAGAAAAATTGGACCAGTTTCCTATTGTCTTGTACTACCACCCCACTTGCATAAAACTCATGATGTTTTTACGTATTTGTCCTATAACATTATGTTTCAGATGAATCCCACAAACTCGATTGGAGGAAATTATAGGTCTTAGACATGGGAACCATAATGGTTAAACAAATATGCATATTATACCATAGGGTTCGATAGCTCAGGCATCGCTTGGTGTACCAAGTTAAGATACAATGGGACAAGTATAACCCAAGTTCTACTACCCGAGAGGACGCAAAGACTATATGTCGCGATTACCCCTCACTTTTGACCATTTATGATGTCCATTTTGACTTAAACAGCTAGCTATGCTAAGGCTCTATTTTTAGTTCCATATTGTTTATTTATGAACGCTATGTAATATTGATACATTTAGTTGGACAGGTGAAACTACTTATATAAATCATTAGATGGACTATGTATTGATGATGGAAATGTTTGATGTATGACCTAATGTATGACTTACTTGGTGATGATTTATCTAGTGCATGACTTATTAGAGTTATTGTTGTTTCATGTATGGCTTAAGTGGATATGATTTATCTAATGAATGACTTAATGAAATTATGATTTATCTAATGTAAGATTTATTTCCAGTATGAACTACAAAATTGACACGTCGATACTAGACTTAATAACATGATGTTTAAGATTACTTATCTATATATATTTTGTTGTTATATATATGCATGTGAGAACTAACCCGCAGATTGGAAAGAACTATCTGATAACGAAGATCTACTCTTCCATTGGGGAAGGTCAAGACATCCAATGAGGATAGGTATGATGTACATTGTTCTATTACATTTGGTATCTACTTGCTATGCACTCTTATGACATGGGTAAAATGTAAATGACAGATGGCAAGACTACTTGACTGGATTATTCGATGATAAGTATCCAATGAGCGTTGTAGTATGGTCCATATTAGGGTATTGACCCTAGTTTCAAGGAGGGGTGGAGGTATTTCCCACCGTGTAACCTCCAAACTTGGAATCATGGGAGGGCAGTGATGGACACACTCCCTTAGACGTGTGATGATGATTGCTAGTTGGTGTTGACCCAATTTGTAAGGAGGGGTGGAGGTATTTCCCACTGTGTAACCTCCAAACCTGTAATCGTGGGAGGGAAGTGATGGGCACGCTCCCCTAGACGTGTGATGACAATTGCCAGTTGCTTGCTAGGGAAGTTAGGTCGATATAGTCGACGCTTCCGCCATATTGATTTTATCAGTGATTAGATTGGTATAGCCAATTCCATAGTATATAACAGAAAAGGATGGATAGGGTGGGAATGGAAGTAGGCTAGGAAGGATAGGAGGATATAGATTAGTTGGAGACTCTTGATGGGACGTGATGTCATTATCTGAATTATCAAATCTTACTACTATAACTCTCTCTCTATTTTGTTATGCCTTATTGTCAAAATGGTTCGAACTCCTTGTATCTTTTTCACTCTAACTTCGGGATGAATTTTTTTGAAGGAGGAGTGTATGTAATGCCCTACTTAATATTATCATGCAAATTTTATTAGTGTTTAAATTACCTGAAAATATTGACTTATCAATATCAAGAAATATTGGTACATACCTACATTAGTGAAACTGTAATTTATTACTGATATAAATTTTATTATTGTTATTATTCAATCCCCAAAATGTCCTCTCAAATTTACTTAGGAGAAGATAAGTCAAATGTAAGGATGAGGGGGTAGTTATGACATTAATGATAGGTGGTTGAGGTGGAGAAGAGAAGGGGGCATAAAAGGGGAAGGATGATGGGAGGAGAGGGGGATCCTTGGTCTTGGTTTTGGTTTTGCTTTCGCTTTGGAGGATTTTGTTTTTGAGGAGGGATGTGGAGAAAGAGGAGGGAGATCAAACTTGGATCTGGAGAGTGTTGGTAAACCTGGACACACTACATCTGGTTGGACTTGGGCTCAGAGGACTAGGGAACCTATGGAGGTTCCCTGGGCTAAGAAATACTTCCTAGTTGGCTAGGAGGCAAATCCAGTCATGTAGTCAAGAGGATCATGGAGCTTAGAAGCATCTCAACTAAGCTATTGGAACATGTATTATCAGTCATTTATTTTAGTTATGTAAATTATTACAAGTTATACATGTTGCAGATAAATTATTACAAGTTATACATATTTTAGATTAAATTAATTTATGTTCATGCTTATGATGTTTTATAAACCTGAAATTTTCCTTGTTATGAAAATTAGTGAAATTTATTTGAATGAGAGTAGTAGTAGTTAGAGGACCTATAGTTGGGTCTTCACAATAGGACATGGTTGTTTGATTTTTGATCCCATGCTAGTGAACATAGTTTTAAAATTCATTTGAAGTATATTATTTTCCATTATCAGTATGAATAGAGCCAATATGAGATTGTGCATCATTTTCAATCCATGCATGAAAGTTCTTTAATGTTTCAAAAGCTTTAGTTTTTTCTTCAATAAATAAACCCAACCCATTATGGTGTATCCATGAATAAATGTCACCATATATTTATTATCATTTATAGAAGGAACATGCATTGGGCCACATAAATCAGAATCAGGAACAGACATTGGGCCACATAAATCACATTGCTTAAGTTTCCTAGGAATTGTAGAAAAACGAGTAACACCATTTTTCTTCAACAAACAGAGGTCATCATCGTTCAAGTGTCCAAATATAGCATACCATAAGAGACTTGATGGAAATGTACCTTAATCATAGTGAGATCTATATGAAAAGTTATGTGCATGAGCAGAGATTCCTTGCAGCTTCAAAACTCTCTCTTCCTCTATCCCAATCATGAGAAGTGAGTGATCTGATGCTTTTCTAACCTCGGCATTGCTAATAAATATGTGAATGGAGTGTCCTTTCTCACAGATGTGGACCAAAAATAGAAAGTTTCCCCTCAACTCCGAGAGGTATAGAAAATAATGTAGAAGAAACTCTGGAAGTCCAGGAAGTTTGAGCGGGATGGTGCTAAGCCCCGATGGCTTGAGTTTTGAGTTTTCTACAAAGTATATTTCTTCATCAACATTTTCAATGAATTATTCAAAGAAATATCTTCTGAAATTCATGTGGCAAGTTGCTCTTGAATCAAGAAACCAAGCATATTTCCATGAATCAAGTGAAGCATTGAATAAGTCTTCAGTTACTCCAATGTTGCAATGTGCCAAAAAATAATGAGCGGACTCAAGTACTTTTCCTTCCCCTTTACCAGGTGTTTTACCCTTTTCTTCATTTATTTTCTGCTTGATTCTATCCCAAGGAAGATTATAGATGGAAGCATCATGTCCATATCTATTGCATAATATGCAATGAAGATCAAACCTTTCTCCTTGGAAATGTCTACCCCCCCTACGTCTAAAATTTTTCCTTCCTCTTCCTCTTTAGCCACCTCCAACTATAGAGAAAAGTGAATACATCATATGATCTGATCTGTGCCCAAAATAATTACAATGGTTGCAATAAAAACTTGATGTATTTTCAATCAATTTGATTGGATATGTCTTAAAAAAAATCAATTAAAGATGTAGTCTCTCAAATATACCTCCATAGAATTTCATTACCATATAAAAGGGAGTGAATGGTACATCCCATACTACACTTACTTTGTAAACATTATGTTGTAGCGGCTACAACCACCCTCCAAAATTTTTCCTTAGCCTCATTTTGGAGCCTCCCTACCAACCATCCTTAGCAACATGTCTTGCACTGTCCAAGTACATATGATTCAGCTGAGTTTCAGTGGATTACCAGCCTGGGTTGGTCAACTTATTTGCCTCCCACCAGTAGGCTGACACTTCGGGACTTAGCCATTTTCTGGTTGTTATTTTCACCTAGGAAATTGCGCAATTCTGGAGGGGAACCAGTCCTCCCTCTGGAAATTGTGCAATCCATCTGAGCTTCTTGTTGGGCTCTAGAAATGGACATTCTAGCCAGGTAGCCTTCCCTATGAAAACTACGCAATACAACCCAACACTGGGCTTCTTCACGGAAATTGCGCAATTCTGACTGACAGACAAGGCTTCAGTCCAGAAATTGTGCAATGCATGAAGGACAACCAAACTTGCTTAGCCCAGAAACTGCACAATTGTCATTCCCATGATTACAGGCTATTGCATGTGCTGTCAGGTTGACCAGTCCCCTCCAGGACTAAGCAATCTTGATTTGCATGCATGGGATACTTTTTCTCGAAAAAAAAGAAAAAAGAAAAAAAAATCCCTAGATTTTAGGGATCCATTTTTAGCAGTTGGGGGTTACAAACAAAAGTCGTTTTAGAACCTCCCGCGAAATGTTGCTTTTTCCTATATTTGTGGCATGCACGTCATAAGCCTTGATCTTATCAAAAATTATTTATTCGACACTGTAGAGCTCATTCCTCACATCGATCTTGGAGCTCTGACATCCCACATCACATCTGGGAGCATTCTACATGTTCAGCTCAACTTTTTCTAAATAAGTCTGCTTTTCATGTCTTTTGCTGCTTTTTTGTCGCTTTTTGTATTTCAACTTGTGTGAGTGTTGTTTACTTGGTTTTATTAAATTCTTGTTGTTTTTCTGATGCATGTTAGCTTGTAGAAGCATTGTTTCAGTTATTCATTACATCTCACTATTTTTGTATGCATGACATTGTTTCTGCAGTGACTGTTACCATTACGACGACTCGCTTCACACACATGCTTGTTTTCCCATTTTCTGAATCCTGCACTCATTGTTTGCATGCATGATCATTCACTCTTGTTTGCACTCAGCTTCACCATGCATTCAAAACTTTTCATGTTTTCAGTCACCCGTCAACGGGTCTGCACTACCTTGGCCCAGAACTTGCCTTGCCCTGCTGAAAATGTGCGGTTTTGAGAGTGAAGGATCTTCCTTTCCCCTAGAAATTGCACAATGATGGCCCAACACTGGCCTCTAGGCTTGCTCTATGAAATTACGAGAGGCGGTGCCTTGGTGGCCCCAGAAATTGCGCAAATGCATTTTGCCAGTTTGCATTCCTTGTTGATTGAAACTGCGCATTGCGCAGTTTCAATCCTCAACAATCCAAGTTGGAATGTGCATTACGTAGTCTCAGTAGTTAGTTAGCCTCTTGACAGCCCAGACTATGCCTTCTATAGGTTTGGCAGTCAGTCTTCGAGCCTCCTGGTGAAAATTGCACAATCTTCCCAGTCAATCACCCAAGTATGTTGCATGTCAGTCCTCAAGTTTCTTTTGGTTTTCAACTGACAGATTTCTTTCCATGAGTGTTGTTATGTCTCCAAGTATCACAGGTGTTCGTTCATCTCTCAACATTACAGGTACAATGACCTCCAAGAGAGCAAGGTCAAAGGACATTATTGAGAGTGCAAGTGGAGATGCAGTTGAGTAAGTTTCTATGAGCTTACCTATCTATGAAGAAACCAAGTTGTTCATAGACAAGATATCAAGATGAAATGGAAGGACATCAATGATAGATTCTCAGGCACATTTGAGGGGGATCTGGAAGACTTCAGGGTCTATGTCAACATTCATAAGTCTGGCTTGTACCATATTGCATGTAGGTATCTCGTATTTTCATGTGCGAACATGATCCACTAGATTGTATCGCATACTGATTCAGAGACAATGGTGTTTACCAGTGTCAGTGGAACAAACTTGAGACCTTTAGGGCGAAGGACTTTCAGGAGATGTATCATTACCACAACCAGTGATCACAATGGAAAAACCTTTCAGCAGACCCAGCAGCAATGTAAACCCAAGAGATATCATGAAGAGCTGGGTGAAAGAGCCAGCCAAGTTTAGGACAACACCCAACCAAATTTACAAGATGAAGATATTGCAGAAGGAATATAGGCTCTTGATCATCTTTGCATTCCACTTACATAGCCAAGAGAGCACATAAACCTTCCCACATAATTAGGTGATTGTTTTGGATCAACTGGCGAGTGAAGGAAAACCTTGCAACTGGTCTAACACGTTGGCTCTCAGGTTGAAGGAACAATTGAGAGAAGTGCGACATCTTCCCAAGTGTCAGTAAGTGAATATGTACATGTCCGCTTACATACTTGATGCAGTCTGTGCCCATTAATAGTTCCCAAGCTTGGGTTGGGCATGGACACCTTTGGAAACCTATGTGCACACTTATTGAAGGTTTCTCTCTGAATGCAGCTTCCACGGAGTTATCATACAATTATCAGACCACTTCATCACCACAGTGTACAAAATGATATGTGAGCAGGATCCACCTTGCATGTCATAAGCAACGATGGAGAAATTTATCAACATAACATATTGGTATGCCTCACCCCTTGGTGCCTTCATACAGATGTACAACGTGGAGAAGGCTCCGTATGTTTTGCTGAAGTTTTCCATGGACAAGCTCGTCATGCAAGAAGTGTCATATCACATCTTGATAGGGTTGTCAGCGAAGCTGCAAAGGAAGAAGAAGGTACCTTGACCTACTCTTCCTTTGTGGATTGGGTTGTATGAGATCCGTAATCTCAAGCATGATAAGGCTGAGATGGAGGAATTCAAAATATTCACCTTCAACGCGAGAAGTTTCAATCCATATGAGTCGCATAGCTTAATGAAGGACCATTGTGTGAGAGTGAAACATCCTTGGATCCACAGGGTGTGTCATTGGCCTGAGGAAGACTCATGGAGATAATGTTATTACTTGTCCAGGATCAATGAACTGGTCAACATAGATGTAGAGTGGTTAACAAAGCAGAAGGAAGTAGCATCTCAGAGAGAAACATCATCAGCAACAGTAGAGGGTAAAATACCAGCGCATGACAAAGGCAAGAGAAAGGTTGTTGACAGCGTAGAGGCAGAGCAAAGCTGCAAGTTCAAAGAAGATCCACTTGTGTTGAAATAAACTTTGGAGATTGAGGCTAAGAAGTGACAACGTGACGGGAGAATCGCGCAAAGGCAAAGAGAAAAACAAAGAATGGAGGAAACAGAAAAGGAGTTGCAAGAGTTGAAGTGGAAACTTAGGGAAGAACAAGAGTTGCGCAGAAGGGAGAAGAAGCACGATAGGAATGGATACAACATGAGGTGAAACATGCAAAGATTGATGAAACTGTGCCCATACAGGTTATAGACTCATCCGAGGAGCTGGCACATAGAAGACAGGGTGAGCACTTGTAGGAGTAGGACTTGGCTCAAGAGGTTGAAAAATGCTAGAGTAGATGGACATGGATATGGTTCAACCAGAGCCAAATCAGGATATTGACCTCATGCCTCAAGACCAAGAGGTCACCCCACCGGCTTCACCAGACCCGGAAGCAGAGAAAGTCCTAAGTGATCAAGGAGACACATAAATCCTTGAAGATAATCCGGAGGCAGAGATGCACATCACATCTTTCGAAGAGTCACAACACAGAGTTGGGTAGTCGCGTAGAGTGCCTACTCTGAATGTCCATGTATCTCCTATGTAGTTTGAAGAATGAGTGATCGTGTCTGATGTGTGCAAGCATCCAACAACATTGGTCGATGATACTATATCATATGTTGAAGCCACCGGCTCGAGTGTTCGATTCTTGATAGTGGAGAACGAGCGAATGGCTAAGGAGTTACAAGTGGCCAGGCAGGGAGAAGAACATGTTACAACATTTGCCAGAGAAGAGTTGATGAGGGCGATACTGAATGAAGTATCATCTCTCGAGACATTCATGTGAATGTTGTATTCTACATTTGTCATTGTGCATAAGTTAGTTGTCCATCTCAATGGTTGGTAGAAGCGATGTGATAAGAGAGCACACATCTTGTCATATCTGCACATTGTTGTCAATCACATGAAAACATGGACAATGAGGTACAAGGGAGCCCCATTGCATTTTCTAAAGATGGTGAAGCCAAAGGCGGTAGAGTTGATGGCACACATCTGGAGTCAGATCTAGAACTACGAAGAACTCCCGCAGTTCATCACCATTTTGCAAGCTTCACATGCAGGGGTTTTCAAGAGCATGGATGTCATTGTACACACGCATGTGATCCCATCCATTGGCACACTCACTGAGTTAAAGAGAAAGAACCAAGTCCAACTAGAGTTGGACATGTACTTTGATGAGTTAATGCACGTAGCCACCAGTGTGTTGAAAAGTGTGCAACAAGAAATGTAAAAATAGAAATTGCTAAAAATAGCAGTTTGGCCAATGAGCATTTTGGCCACCTTGGGTGAGAGGTGAAACTGCTAAAAATAGATCTTCAAAATAGCAATCTGGGTCCCTCCTATTTTAGCAGTCCCTGGTCTACTATAGGAAGTAAAACGAATTTGGTCTTAAACAACAGTTTAAAATATTAATTAATTAACTACATGAGTTATTATTATGGAAAATTAAACTTTAAGTCTTTGTGAGATATGCAGTTATTTTCTCCCTGATTAGGAATTTATCCCTTGATTAAAGAGATAAGGTTCAGTTCTATAAAGAGAGAATCAGTTGACTTAGTTTAACTTAGTCAGTCTAGTTAGATTATTTTAACAAGTTGTTAAAATAATGAAATATAGTTTGTTAATGCTTGCATGCATGTGACAACTATTATTTCAGATAACTGAGCATTCCCTCATGGATAACTGATGCATGTCAGTTTATACAGAGACCCAGTTGAGATCAGATGAGGGACAGTGTACTATCAAATGCTTGGATATTTCTAGTAAGTATTCCTTGCATGGAGAAGGATCTATTTCCAAGAGAAATACATATTATAGGAGATTGGAGGACTTATGGCCTATATATTGAGGCCTAGGTAGTCTATGATCATCATCTTCAGAGCAGAGAGAGCAGGATAGATTTTGAGTTGATTATTTTTGTATGTTGTTGAGGATCTCCACTTGATTGATAATATAGAGTTGGGGTTTTATTTTGGTGCTTTCCCCAGTGATATATTCTGTGTTGTGTGAGATTGATTCCCTCTTATCAGTTATATGTGTTCATGCTTGATGTTGCTCCTGTTTGATTAAGCTTCTGCTAAGTTTATGGTAGATGTAGATCTAGTATTATGCTTTAGTACATTGCATGTATCAGTTGGATCTACAGGTGAAATTTCTACATGATATCAGTGAGCTAGCTGATTGTAGAGAAAATTCTACATGTTATCAAAGCACAGGTGATCAAGGAAGAATATTATACAAGAAGGAATTCAAAGTTTATTATTCGTGATATAGATCTCAAGTTCTTATCACATCTATTTCACTGATGGCATTCTATGGTTTGAGGCTTGAGTATGCCCTTGATGGCAGCTCAAACTATATAGCTTGGAAGGATCGCATGGAGGCAGTATTGGATGATAACGGCCTTAAGGACTTCATTGATCAAGAAGTCCCTAAGCCTACTAATGCTACTCAACTGGTGGAATGGAAGAAGTGTGTGGCTAGAGCTAGGAGAATTCTCTTGGAGGGAGTGTGAGATCACATTGTCTCGAGCCTCCATGGGAAGGAGACTCCATTTGCAATGTGGAAAACATTAAAAGATTTATATCAGAATAGCAGTGATCAGAGGAAGCTAGAATTGAAGGACAAAGTTCGAAAGATCAAGTGTGAAAAGGATGAAATGATCTCTATGTATCTGACCAAGCTCATCACATGCAGGGATGAGCTTGCAAGTGTAGGGGTCGTGACTACTGATGATGATATGGTGAGTCTAGCACTCCTTGGCCTTCCTAAGAGCTAGCATAGCTACCAGGACTCAGTTAATGGAAGGGAGAAACTTCCAAATTGGGAACGACTATGGTCGGATTTGATGCAGGAGGAGATCAAACAGAGCATCAGAGACGGTTCTTCATCCATGGAGGATGAGGAGAACTATGCCTTAGCGAGTAAGGCAAAGAAGGGGAAGGAGAAGGTTTCTCTTTCTGAATCCAGTTCTTCCAATGGTGGGAAGAAGGTTGAAAAATCGAAAGTGCGATGCTTTCGTTGTCATGAGGTGGGCCATTATGCTGCAAATAGTCCACAGAGGAAATCCAAGAAGGGATCCGAGGAAGGGTCTGAAGGTGAGGCACTTGCTTCACAGTTTGAGTTGGATTTCACACTCTTCACATGCATGGTTTCATCCATGGTGGGAAGTGGTTGGTTTCTTGACAGTGGAGCTTCTTTCCACATGACCAGTGACAAGAGTTTGTTCAGTGCTTTGGAGGAGAAATATCTCCAGATACTCATAGCAATGGGTAATGATGAAAAGTATAGTGTCTTAGTTGTAGGCATGGTTATTTTTCAAGGTAGCATGGAGCTTGTCTTACCTTGACCGATGTCAAGTATGTACCAGGACAGAAGAGAAACTTGGTTTTGATCGTAATGCTGGAAGACAGAGGTTATGATGTAGTCTTCAGTAAGGGAAAGTTTTCCTTAGACACAGCATCACTAGACAGGTGACGCAGATTGGTTCATGGGTCAAGAACCTATATGCTCTTGAGGTTCAAGATGCATGTAAACACTTGAGAAGCAAGGCAACTGATGGAGACTTGGTGGTTGAGAGGGAGGGTATATTACCTCTCAACATGCAGTGCCAGAAGAAGTCTCAAACGATTGTGGAGGAGCCACGATCGGTGCAGCAGCTTGAGGAGGTTATGGAGTAGCCACAATAGGGGAAGCTGAGAGGAGATCGAGTAGAGACATTTACTCATGCAGAGACCTCCAGTAGGGGGAATCTTCGAGCCAAGTGGGCAGAGGGATCGCATGTAGCCATACCTCCAGGTAGGAGGTGGGGTGATGTGGATTGATCGTCCCAAGGAGGAGGGGTAGGATCCTTGAGGTACCCAACCTCTTGGATGAGACCTTGCTATAGAAGCCCCGATGTGGAGTAGCAGGAACTGACTGATTGAGTAGAGACAGGTGCGGATGGAGCAACAGAGAGAACCACAGTGTAGGAAATCCTAAGATAGTGCATAGCATGTAGGTTGCAGCAATGTGAGAGGCACAAGTGTGTTGCACAGTGTTAGGTGGCACAGAAAGGTGTGCAATGGTACGAGATGCATGGAGATGTTGCAGTAGCGCAAATGTCAGAGAGGGAGCACTTGTCAGCAGCAGGTAGAGCTTCAG
This sequence comes from Pinus taeda, assembly GCA_000404065.3. Lineage (NCBI taxonomy): Eukaryota > Viridiplantae > Streptophyta > Pinopsida > Pinales > Pinaceae > Pinus > Pinus taeda. Next base: position 7,785 of record APFE031303432.1, on the reverse strand, counting down.
CATCAAAGCATGTTTCTAGCCCAATAGAGTAGTCAGTTGGTAGTGATTTTTGTTCCAAGAATTGTTGAAGAAAGTGGATCTGGTGGATGTGTTGCATGCAGAAAATTCCATAGTTACAGGATCAGGTTCGAGAGGAAGACTTTCTTGTTGAGAGGGAGTGTTGAAAATTGTGCAACAAGAAATGTAAAAATAGCAGTTTGGCCAATGAGCATTTTGGCCACCTTGGGTGAGAGGTGAAACTACTAAAAATAGCAGTTTGGCCAATGAGCATTTTGGCCACCTTGGTTGAGAGGTGAAACTGCTAAAAATAGAATCTTCTAAAAATAGCATTTCTGGGTCCCTTCCTATTTTTAGCAGTCCTTGGTCTAACTATAGGAAGTAAAAACGAATTTGTTCTTAACAATAGTTTAAAATATTAATTAATTAATCTCCATGAGTTAATTAATTATGGAAAATTAAACTTGAAGTCTTTATGAGATCATGCAATTATTTTCTCCCTTGATTTAGGAATTTATCCCTTGATTAAAGAAGATAAGGTTCAGTTCTATAATGAGAGAATCAGTTGACTTAGTTTAACTTAGTCACGTCCAGTTAGATTATTTTAACTAGTTATTAAAATAATGAAATATAGTTTTTTAATGCTTGCATGCATGTGACAACTATTATTTCAGATAACTAAGCATTCCCTTATGGATAATCGATGCATGTCAGTTCAGACACAGACCCAGTTGAGATCATATGAGGGACAGTGTACTATCAGATGCTTGGATATTTCTAGTAAGTATTCCTTGCATGGAGAGGGATATATTTCCAAGAGAAATATGTATTAAAGGAGATTGGAGGACTTGTGGCCTATATATTGAGGCCTAGGTAGTCTATGATCATCATCTTCAGAGTACAGAGAGAGCAGGATAGCTTTTGAGCTAATTCTTTTTGTATGTCGTTGAGGATCTCCACTTGATTGATAATATAGAGTTGGGGTTTTATGCTAGTGCTTTCCCTAGTGATATATTCTATGTTATGTGTGATTGATTCCCTCTTATCAGTTATATGTGTTCATGCTTGATGTTACTCATGTTTGATTAAGCTTTTGCTAAGTTTATGGTAGATGTAGATCTAGTATTATGCTTTAGTACATTGCATATATCAGTTGGATCTGCAGGTGAAATTTCTACATGATATCAGTGAGCTAGCTGATTTGTAGAGAAAATTCTACACAGTGTAGACTTGGAGATCAGCGCAAACACTATGCATCAATATGTTGTTGGTCCAATTGCATTCAAGACTATGATGCGCATGTTATCAAACGAGTTGGACAGAGGTGCAAAATTAGTGTACCCGAATGCAACAAAGGCAAGAGTTTGCTTTCAAAAGGATGTCACCACAGAGTACACGGACACTATCACGAAATAAAAATCTTGGCATTAGTACGCCATTGTCAATCATCGTGAGGATGTTGAAGAGTTGGTATTCCCACAGCTATCCGAGTCTTAATGATGTCTTGCATGGCTTACTCAAGCCTATTTTGTCTCACATGGGTATATGTGCAGATTGTAATATAACATGTTGTCAAAGTGAAAGACCAAGTGTCGATAGTAGAATGTAATAGTCATATAGTAGTTAAAGAGTCATGAGGGTAGGTGAAGAGTCACAAAGGGGAATGTCAAGGGTCACCCCACCCTTTTCTATTTATAGATACTCATAACTCATTGTAGAGGCTTTTGGGAGCCAAGATTTCTATTGGTGTAACTTAGAGAAAGCTTGGAGTATATTGTAACAAGTCTTGGCTTCTCCACAGTGCAGAGTTAGTAGATCTATTTAGAGGAGCAAGTGATAGTGACCGTAACATTCTGCTACCGGGACTAGTGGTTGGTCATGGTTGTATGTATTATTAGATCTTTCACTTTCTTAATATAACAGAGCCAACACGTTTCATGCATATGTTGTTATTGTAGTTCGACTATCTTGGTTACTCTAATGATATGTATATCTGTTATATATGCATGTACGTATGGACCATTCTGTATATTTTTGTATGAACCTTATTGAAATGTGTTTTTGGTATAACCATCACTTTGGATTATCGATTATCCTACTTTCCAGCTTGTGATGTATTTATGTTCGTGTGTTCCCTTTCAAGTTACATGTTATCATAGGTTTCTAAGGGGTGCACTCATTCCTCCGTTCTATGTGTTAGAGTATTTCATGCACCTTCCATGACTTGATGCAAATGTCACACCCTTACTACCAACAAAGAGATCTTACTTACCTCTGGGCGCAATCGCAGTCAAGGCGATACCGTACTACCCCACTACTGGGACTCCTACACCAAACGATTTGAAGTCAAGTTGGGACTTCTTACCGGGGATATCCCCTGACATGTTGGCAGGTCCAGAACCGTCAACACATTATGAGTCCAACCTATAAAGAATTATTAACTCAACATACTTACTTCATATTATACCATACACACGTCACAACTTAATTTACCATATGCACTTCATATTATACCATACACACTTCACAACATATGCACTTTATATTATACCATACACACTTCATACCATATCACTCTATATGACCCAATGATATTATAAAAACTTCAATGGAGGCATTCAAAAGGCATTCAAAAAAGACCATATGCACTTCAACAAACAATCCAACCACCCAAGCATCGCACATCAAATTACACAGTGTTTATAAAATTATAGTAAGGAATCACGACCATTGCAGCATAAAAGGCCAACGCACATGTATATACTTCAGACAGGTCAAAAGTTTCTTGCAACACATGATTTAACTCAGTCATGATAGAGCCATTGCACATGGAATTTAACACACCATTTGACTAGCTTTTGTCCAACACCCAAAGTAAACATTCATGCAACATTCAATCAATATTCAATCATTGCGTATATAATGAAAATTGTTCCATGCTCAACGTGCCATATGTATCATAGCACCAGTAGCAGCCTTCAAGAGTTTATGCACCATTCTTCAACTGATTTAAGCTTTTCAACACAGCAAGTTGCAATATAATTCCTCAACGCAACAGAAATAAGACCCCTTCAGCACACAAAAAAATAATCACTCCAGAACTCAACGTTGGCTTTCATATCATGGTGTTTTGGTATCCAATATAGTGCACTACAAAATTTAACTATTCAATGAAGTTCTGCATCTTCTCAAATCATGCACATACTTGCTCCTCCAAATGCATCCCACATATTCCACATACAACGCATTAGAGTCTTCAACACAACAAACGCACAGGGACAAAGAGAAAAGGAATATGATAAATAATGTAGAATTTATTGCGCAAAAAAATGCTAAAAATTAGGGTTGGCTTTGATACCATGTCAAGCTAGGTGTAACTCCACAAATTTGAATTGATTTTCATTAAGGGAGAATATGAATATATACAAGGAGATGGAGACTACTATGTTTCAGCTCCCAATGTCTCTTCATCTTCAAACTTCCTTTTATTTTTACTATTTACAATATTTACATCAGTTTACCTATTCCCAAAGATCAGGTATCATCATAAAAGAATCCAAGCTACATGTTTCCAACCATCTCTTCAGTGGGTGATGGGGGTTATTCTTGTTAAATTTTATGGTATGTTCAATGTTTGCAATAATTACTTCAATGTCTTATTATTCCAACAACAACTTTACTTAAGTAGCATTCACTTTAGATCATCATTGGCAGTAATTGTAGATAGAACATCAATAAAAAGTACAAGAAGATATGAGATGATAAGTGAATTGTGTAAAATTAAAAGTTTCAAATTTATTTTATACTTAAGATAATTAAGAGACGTGTTTTTTTGTAAATTGGATCATGTATCTTTGTAAATTTAATTCTAGTAAGTTTACATTTATACCCATATTTGTTAAAGTGTTAAATAAATCGTAAATAATGGTGGGTAGTAAGTCCTAATAAGTATATTTATTTACATATTTTTCCTTATCCCATATTTTACACAAATACTTGCTAAATTATGGTGGGTAGTAATTTATGGTAAATATGTTATCTACGTGACTATGAGCTATTTTCAACTAATGGTCATGTTCTTATGAGCCTTCAACATTAATTATAAGCTAATCACTAATTATTTGTGATTGTTATTCTATATATATATATATATATATATATATATATATATATATTATATATATATATATATATATATATATATATTATAATATATATATATATATATATGGCTTCTAGAAAGGGGAATTAGACCCTAGTTTCATTCTTTAACACTCCCTCTCAACTAGGGAGGAATTGCACCTGTCAACATTCATCTATTAGTATGCCATTGTGTCCATCATGTGCTAGCTCTACAACTTGTCTTGCCTCTGCTGAAGATTGATATCATAGTCCAATAAGAAGGGATTGAAAGAGGGTGGGTCACAAGACCCTACGACTCTTTCCAAAATGATAGAGGCAAGTCCTGATGTCCAGGAATAGAACCCCTACCAGGCTTGATCCTTAGAGATCAAGTTGTTGAACATCATGCATCCTAGTCATAGGGAATATAGTAGTACCTGGTGCATTCATCGATAGTACTAATTAAGCCTAACCACTTTTCCCATCTCATTGGTCGAATGAGAGGTACTTCCCAAGAGTCCCGAACTACAAGAATAGGATGTAAGTTGAGGTTTCCATAAGGGAAGGTGAATCACTCACCCTATGATCACATGCTGAGGTATGTACTCCATAGGGGAAGGTGAACCAGTCACCATGTGCTCATATATCTCCAAGAAGTACTCCAGGTCCCTAGAAGCTCCCAAATCTCAATGTCCAACTCAATTGGGACCCTCATGGGAGTGTCTTTCCATGAATCTAAGTCTCTCTTTGATCAGGAGCTCAGGACCAAGTGTCGTAAAATGGTCAAAAATGAAAGTGCTTAGAACTGGCTCGAACCTAAACAACTAGATATAGCTCATTCTCCTAATTCCATCACTGCAAACGGTTCAAAAAACGGTCGCCGTATGAGAAAGTTATGCCAAAAACAAAATCGCCTAATAACCCTTAATTTTTGAATACTTTTCAAAAAAAAATATTAAAAAAGGAATATTCCGTAGAATATTCTTCAAAATATTCTGTAGAATATTCTTTGAAATATTCTAAGGAATATTCCTTTTCGGGCAGCCAATCAGAAGCTGCCACGTGGCAAACCCAGAGGCCACCACGTGGCTCCAGTGACATTATGATGACGTCAGCAAGCAAGGTTTGGTGCATACGTTAAAATTTTGGATGATTCGTGGTTGGAACCCACGACTGGTCTTGTAACATTTCAAGAGCTTACCAACATACTACAAGAGACACATGTGTTATATGTGTGGTAGCATTTTGTTATAAAATTTAAATTTAGTTTGGCGGAAACCAAAGCGGGCCAGCCCCCAAGGGCCAGCCCCATTCACATGACTGCCTCCATACGACCACTACCCAGAACCGGCGGGTAGTTAGCGGCAGATTTGGCAGAGCGCCAAATTTGGGCGGTCCCGCCATATTTGGTGGACTTATCTGGACCTCCACTACAGTTAGCTGGAGTTTTTCAAGGGAAACTGGAAGTGGGGATTAAATGGCCATAACTTTGGCTAGGAAAGTCCATTTTGGACGAATTGTTTTTTGATTTTGGGTCTCTTCGACCTTCTGAATCCATTGGCATAGGTTTCACAGCTATCTAAGGTCATTTGTAGGTGTTTTAGCTTCGGGTAAGTCCTAGGAGCCACCAGGGTCAAATCAGTTTGGGAGCTGCCTTGGGAATTGTGCAGTCAGTGAATGTGGAACGAAGGTCATTCCTGAAGGTTTTCAGCCTTTTGAATCCATTTCTAGAGCTCGTTTTTCCTGTTGAGGCATTCTTCTCACTGTTTAGCTTTAGGGAAGCTTTGAGGGCCACCAAGGCCATTTCAGTGCTTGAGCTGTTTGGGGGCTGTGTTCATCCGTTTTTGGTGAATCAAAAGCCTATGTCTGCTATTTTCGACCTTCTGAGTCTAATGGCAGAGGTTTTAGAACCAATTGAGGTCATCTTCACCTCGAAATTCTCCATGCAAGTTTAAAGGGCCAATTGGGGAAAGTACTGTATGAGGTACAATTTCACTGTTTAGTGCTTGGGAAAGAGCATGTTTAGCTAATTCCTATCTTCTGATTCTGTATTTACAGTCAGATCTGTCCTTTAAGACACTCATATTCTTGTATTAGCCTTTGTAGCATTTTTAATACAAGAGGACAAGCCTAGTTGGAGAGGCTTGGTCCAGCAGATGTAGCCCAGAAGGGGTGAACTACTTTATCATTTTGATGTCTTTATTTACTGAAGATGATATGCTAAACAAAACTGATATAAATTGTTAAACAACAAATATACATAACTTGCATGCACACATAACCACCTATTCAGCTACAAAAAGTTAATTGTCTTATTCCGCAAGAAATCAAACTTCAAATATGTGCATGTCAAAGACTTCTAAGTGTTTACTTTGCTATTTCTTTAGGCAGAGCCTGTAGAGGGCCAAGTAGCCTCTGGAACTCATCCTCTCTTTAGAGGTGACATGTCCGGTGAATGCCCCTATAGTCTATCTCTGTATAAGAAATAGGAAGTTTTCACCTTTTTAGAGGTCACTTGAAGTGTATAGCTCACATTTGCAATTATTGGAAATGGATACCTTGCACCCTTAAACAAGTACAGTCCATTTTCAGATCAGATGGTATCAGAGCTCGGGTTGAGCATTTGATTGTGCAAAAGGTGTTAAAGCAGTAAGAGAATGACTGTTTTATTTGTTGCAAAGGGTTGCTTGAATAAGAAGGGGTTTTTTGTTTGACATTTGGTTAAAGCTTGTCATTTGATTGAAAGCTTTGAGAACTCTTATTTGGAAGTTTCTTTTGTTTAATTGACCATTTTCATAATGTCAACTTCTTCCACAAGTGAAGGTTCCTCCTTCACAAAATTCTTCAATGATGACATGAAGAATGAGTTCCTGAAGGTGAAGGACATGGTGCAGATTCTCATTGAGGATCAAAGGGAAAGTGTTAAGCTTCATGCACAATTGTTGGCTATGAAGGATGAGAAGGAAATAATTCTCCAAAGACTGCATGACATGGAGAAACAACTCCTTCAAGCTCAAGAAGCTTTGTCCAAGAAAATGCATGAGGATGAGGTAAATCATTCCAACTTGTATTCAATTTCCTCAATTGAAAAGTGTGTTGGTTCTTTTGAAAAACATAAAAGAGATATGGGGTCCAAATTAATGTTTAAGATGGGCTATCAAGAAGGAAAAGGTTTGGGCAAGCATGCAAAAGGCATGGTTGATCCTATTTCAGTTGTGGAGCTACCCAAGAATGTTGGTCTTGGATATGAACAGTTTAATGGTGAAGAATTCAAATCCTTGAATGCATGCGATGCAAATTTAAAAAGAACGTTTATCCCAAGCTCTCAAATGGATATATGCCAAAACTGTTTTAAGAATGATTGCCATTGTTTTAAGCCATCATTGCAGCAAGTAGAGGGTAAACATGTCGCTTATGGCGAGCATGCAAATGTAAACAATTTTCAAGACAAGCACAGTGATGAAAGTCTAAAAAGGAAAGTTGTCTCCTCTACTAGTTCATTGTCTCTCGAAGACCAAAAGGATGGACATTCTATGCAGCAAACGAGGAAGTTTTGTTGCACATTTTGTGGTGGATTTAACCATGTTGCTTCAAGATGCTGGTTGAAAAAGAAAGCACACATGAAGCAGATGAGGCAAAGAAAACCTTCTCAGAAAGTGCTTGAAA
>APFE031303429.1:196174-210899 GCA_000404065.3 Pinus taeda | reverse complement strand
AAATCAGATTCATGTCATTCAGTTATGTTGGCAGCGTGATTTATGTCAATTTAGTTGCGAATAAATGTGACAAATGCCGCTTAAGTCCTTTGTTAGCATAATTGATGGACATAATTGTTTAAGAAATACGATAAGTAAAGACAGAAAAGTTGCATGCAATAAAGTTAAGGATATATAATCAAAAGGTTGCACTTGTCCATGTGGGAGATTGTTGGATTTAGAGACGTCTAATTACAATAATTAGGTTGGACATGCATGCATTATGATTATGATATCAAATACTGTCAGCAAGATTACGTTTATGTAATGATTAAATATGCCAAATAATGTGATTAATTAAGTTATGGCATTAAACGTATTTAAATAAGGATTTGGATACAAATACATATAGAATAATGTTAATCAATTATAATTGTTAATGGACCGATTATAATTGATTGAAATAATAGCAGTAATAAATTTCTTGACAGCCGAAATCGGCTACCCTAGGATTGGGGTTGAAATTTAGCTGTCAATTGACAGCCAAATTTCCGCTGCCCTAAGATTGGGGCTGAAATTTAGCTGTCAATTGACAGCCAAATTTCGGCTGCCATAGGATTGGGATTGCTATAAAAGGGCTGAGTCTCCAAGGCTTGCAATCATCTCAGAAAATAGTCTGCTCCATTGAAGACTGGATACTCTATCAAGGATAGCCAGAGAAAAGGATTGCAAGCTCTTGGAAGGATTCAAGAGCCAACAACTCAAGTCAAGACCGGGAGCTTTAGAAGATGGAAAGTAAGTTCTAGTTCCGCTGTGCTTTATTTTCAATTTCTTACAAAGGAGTAGATCTTGGTTAGGGTTTAAAAAAGCATAGGAAAACCCATAAATTAAATCTAACACCTGGGGCTTTGCCAGTGCCAGTGGCACGGAGGTTTTCCTGTGTCTGTATTCAAGCTTTCTGTATCATTTGAGTTTTAATGGCAGACTCTCTCGTCCTGTTGCGGTCGTCACCATGAACTCAATGTCCATCTTATCTATCTATCGTGCCCTTTGCTCTCCACCTCATTATTACTGTCTTCTAATGTTGGAAATCAAGTAGGATGCCTGATGTTGAAGAGATTCAACATTGTCGCCACGTCTTGAGTTCGAATACTGCGATAGCGAACTGCAAGGTGGTTCTGTGGATCTTTTTCTGGATCTTTTTCTTTCTGTTTCTAATGGTTTTGCTGAAGGATTTTTTTTCACGCAGATCCAGAGGATGTTGCCTGTCTCTCAGGCGTTAAGGGTTCATTCCAGCAACCCGCCAACAAGCTCACGCAGTGGATAGGAGACTACTGCATTGAAAACTATAACACAACTGAAAATCAAATCAAACCTGAAGATGTAGAAGGAGCGGGATCTATGAGACAGTTTTCATAGGGTACACAGAAGAAGAAGCCATATCACACGTACTGTCGATCCTCAAGACAGTATGGAGCATGAACATTCTGTTGTGTGCTTTGATTCCCCTGATGAACCAATCTTTAAATTAGTTGCTCGTTTGAATCTATGGAGTCCAAAGGTAGCTGCTCATTTGAAATCAGTGTAGAAAAATTTGGGTCAATAACAAAAATGAGGGAAAATTGGAGACGGCAAAGGCCTCGTTGTTCGATGCTCTTGCTCATGGCGCTAATCAGTTTGACTATATAGGAGAAGTTTTTTTTAGGTCGATACAAAATAATTTTTTTTGTTTTCAATTTTAGTTAAAAAAAAAAATTCAAAACAATACAAGACAAAGTTTTGTGTTTTCATTATTTTTATTTTATTTTTAACAATCCAAAACAAATTTTAATTTTAAACTTTAGTTAAAAAAAAACAATTAAAAAATATAAAAAAATTCAAAACAATTAAAAACAAAATCAAAACAATTAAAAAAAATAAAAAAACTCAAAGCAATTAAAAACAAACAAAAATCAAAACAAATAAATAAAATTAAAATTTTTGCAAATGGACATTTCATAACTCTTGGAAACAACTTATGCTAACTTGCTATCCTGGAGTTACTTCAAAGGAACTTGTGGGCAAAGGCAATAGGTAAAAAAATTTCATTTTATTTTATTTTTTTGCTAGCATTTATAGTTTCATTTTGTGTCCTTCAAAAATCTCTCACAGTTTTCATGCAGGATTTGTATTGAGCTTTTACAGGTGCGCGACAAGTCCATGCCGATGTGATCTCCAGAAATCACATTCATCATTGGAAGCTTGAGGGAGCTAATTACATATTTCATGACATTTGTCGATAGACAAAAATCTTTTACGTTATGATATGTTTACCCACACCTCTCCTTCAAAGCCTCATTTGTCATCAATGTTAAAGACCAATGGTTCATTTCCTTATCCATCATGACTTCATACATGTCTAGTTTTCTAAGTCACATACATTTTTTCCTTCTTTTCAGTTCATCTTTTTCCCTCACAAATAAACCAACCATCTCTCTACATTGCCTTGTATTCCTTGCCATAAAAACTGTTTGACCATAACATCTTGTATCTATAGTCCTACCAATCATTTTGTATGAACTCACGTAGACTAATGTGGGATTCCTTAAGGCCCACCTTTCAACAAGTCTTGACCCATCGACAACAAAATAAAATAAAATCCTCTTTCAAAGGAGAGGAGAGGACAATTATCAGTTATTCATTAGCATCATATTTATGATTGTTCATTCAACATGAATAATATCATTTTCTCCAAATCATGAGTTATGAGTGTTGTTTGATTCTTAAGGTGTGATAGTTGTTCATGTGTGCTCATTGAGGAATGGAAGGATCCCCATACTCAAATAAGTACACTTTGTTGTATATTAATGTTGTGAATATACTAATTTTAATTATGATGTTCATCTTACTTCTTTTTTGTAAATACTTGTAGATAATTTTAGTATGAATTCATGTTATGGCCATGTTTTTGTTGTGTGAAGGTTGATCTCCTTTCAATAGCTTTTCTTTATGTGGGAAGGACAACGAGGAACTCCTAAGTTAGGAGCCTCTTCTCGAGGAGCTAAATTGAATTGAAACAAGATTTACTTTCTCATATGGTTTCCTATCTTACATTTATGTTAATATTGATTTCTTTTCAGTAGCTAGCTTTTATGTGAGAAGGGCAATCAAGTCCTCCTATGTTAGGAGACTCTCCTCCATGAGCTAATAACTGAACTGAAAATAATATTCACTTTCTTTCATTTCTTTCCTGCTTTCTTAGATGTTTGGCAATGTTATTATAGAAAGATTGTAGAAGGACAATCAAGACTCTTGAACAAGAGACTCTTCTCTATCTTCTAAAGTAAGATAATTCCATTGATCAAACATTTTTATGCTTTTATAAAATAGATATGATACTTTAGATTTGTAATATGAATTTCCATTCTAAACAAACTTCCTACACCTGTTTCATCTGAGGTCCCATATATTTTGGTTTGCTTCTAAGTTTACGAAACCCTCGGGTTGATAAATTAAATGACAGGGATTTAATAGACAATTAAATCGCCCAACAAGGGGTAGAAGTATTTGTTGTAGATATTTTCATTTTCAACATTTTCACATTGCATTCAACCCATATCATCATAAGTAATTATGTAGAGAGAACATTAACAATAATAATGTAGCGGAACAATCATAGCTCTGTCATGATATCTTTGTCATAGGCCTGTCATGATATCTCTATCATAGGGATCAACACATCTCCTTCATATCATTTTTATAATCTTTTTTCATATCATAGATAAGAAGGCCCAAAGAGGCCACTGTCATACCCAAGGATTGAGGCCCATTAGGGTGTTGTTACACCACAAGATTGAGGTCCATTAGGGCGATGTTACACCACAAGACTAAGGCCCAATTTCATAGATCCATAGGACAAAATGATAATTATATTACTACCAATTAATTACAGGTTCTGATGTGCATTTATTTGAGGCACATAAACCCTTCCTTTTACCTTATGAAATCCATGCAATTTGGAGTATTCTTGAACAACATAAATATATATGTAAAAAATTAAAAATGTTTAATTGTATTAATGTTACTTATGAGTAAAAAAATATTCTTCAAGCTGAACAATTCAATTTGGTCTTGAAATGAAGGTTGAGCGTGCATTTTTTTGAAGTAGGCCAAAATTTCCTTGCTTCGCTAAAATGCATGCCAGGTTTCATTTCTTGGCCAATCTAATTGGTTCAAATTGTAGATTGTTTATTTTACTATTTTACACACTTTTACATTGTTATATCCTTAGTAACCAATAGAGCAGTAACATTGTTAGTTTTATTAGGGTTATAAGTTTTTGTTGTGGATAATTGTAGTTTAAAACATTTTCACATTGCATTCGTGCAATATCGTCATAAGCAATTATGTAGATAGAACATTAGAAATAACAATGTAGCAAAATAGTCATAGGTCTGTCATGAGATCTCTATCATAGGTCTATAATGATATCTCTATGATTGGGCTCAACATATCTCCTTCATATATTTTTCATAATCTTTTTTCATATCACAAATAAGAGGGCCCAAAGAGGTTGATGTCAGACCCAAGAACTGAGGTCCATTAGGGTATTGTTACACCACAAGATTGAGTTCCATTAGGGTGTTGTTACAACACAAGAATGAGGCACATTAGGGAATTGTTACACCACAAGACTGAGATACAATTTCGAAGACCCATAGGATAAAATGATCATTATATCACTGTCATTAATTACATGTTCTGGTGTGCATTTATTTGAGGTACATAAACACTACATTTTACCCTATGAAATCCATGCAATTTGGATTATTTTTGAACAACAAAAATGTATATTTGAAAAAATTAAAAAATTTAATTTTATTAGTGTTACTTATGAGTAAAAAAATACTCTCCAAGTTGAATCATTCAATTTGGCCTTGAAATGAGGGTTGGGTATGAATTTCTGTAAAGCAGACCAAAATTGCCTTGCTTCACTAAAATGCATGCCCAAGCTTCATTTATTGGGTAATCTGATTGATTCAAATTGTAGATTTTATTATTTTATTATTTTACATACTTTCTCATTAGTATATCTTTACTTTGATATTAAATATTTACACTCGTTTTCATACAACATTCTAAGTTTTGTTTTGACTTTCCTTATCTGAAATTTTTGTATAAGTGGGAAACATAGTTATGTAGGATATTTGTCAGACATGATGCAAGGTTATATCTTAAGGTTAGGTATTGTCTGATCATGTACCATTTCAAATTTCATTACCAAGAGTGTAATTGGTTTGGCCCAGGAGTGCATATTTCTTTCAACTTGAACACTGACAAATATGATGAATTGCTACATTGGCAAACTCGGATAGAGCAGAGAAAGTCAATTTTTTTCCATGAGACCTTTCAGGTCAAACTTATTGGTTGAAAATGCATAGGAATGGTTATTAAATGTGATTCTTTTATCAAGGGAAATGTTTGAAAATTAGGATGACCATGTGAGATAAGGATGTTGGATACTTTTCTTGTCGAAATTCTAGCTTGATGTTTATACCTAGGGTCATAAAATTATGTTTTTCCAGCTCCAAATTAACATGATATCAATATGTCAAATATATGACTAAAGTGAAGTTTTTTGGTGGATATTATATTCATTTAAATGATATAATTGGTGTATGAAACATTATTGAATATGTTGTGTGTTACAAGAGTCAGATAAGGCCATGGCAACATATGATGTCATATCAAATGAGGACACAATAGATGACACAAGACATTAGGTACTCAAATTTTGACTTAAGAAAAATTGATAGAATGGAATTTTGTGAGACACACATCTTTTTTCACGATATTATCAAAATTTAAAGTGTATTATCCAATCTTGATAGAAATTAATGCATGTTGTTGATTATTTAGATGGAGATTGGAACAAATGCAGAGCCCAAGCCTTCAACTAGCAAAAGGAAAAAATATGTACGTGGATGTGGACCTAAAACTATTAAACCATATAGAGGATAGTGGGTGGAAGAGGATATGGCAATGGACATTAAATACAAAACAAATGATTGCACTGGACAAGAGGTTGGTCAGGACTATAGTACATGAGATGAATACTTTGAGAAAATTGTTGTTTGTGGACATTCTATATGTCGTGGAAAGAAACAATTCAAATGAGCGATTGTACAAATACATTACATATATTATGAGATTCCAGTGGGTAGTATGCCTCCTACAATTTATTTTAATCCAATACGAATTTTGGTAGGGAATTTTCCAATTTGATTTAAATAATATGTATTCTTCTTTTAAACATTTTCTTATATTATTTAAATAATTAATTTTTTCTTAATGATTACTTATAGGATAAAGTTATTGGTTTAAATTTCCTTGGAGCATTGACTTCCATCCTAGAGGTCGATGATCATTTATCTGATGATACATCTAACAAAAATATGTGCAAATATACTAGCTCAGAAGATGAGAATTGATGAAAACAAGTAATTGAACAAGAACCAGTTTAAAGATGCATAATTTGATGAAATACAAAGGTAAGGTGAACTAAATACACTTGAGAATGAATGTGATGGATATGATGACTTTCCCTTTAGTTTGAGATCAATTTACAAAGAGACATTTCATCGTCGACTATATTGCGCTTGCCGTAATGATTAACAACTACCTAGAGTGTATGATGTGTTTCAATTTTGGGGATATAAGTACATGATACAACTCTCCAATATTCATGGAGTGAATCTAAGCCTCTTTCTTGTCCAAAATGTCCATGTGGGATCTAAACATAGAAACAATTCACAACAAACCAATAGGAGATTAATGCCATATTATTGTCCATCATAATATAGTGGTGAATGGAGAAGGCTAACAAAATATAAGCATAGTATGTCAACATATGGTCTAAATTTGAATATGTATACACATAATCTTCAATTGGAAAGTGTAAAATAAATGAATAAAGGTCATATTATGTATATATATGGATGTTCATACACACACAAAAAAATGCATGATTTAAAAATAGTTGTAAGGGAAGGGACCCTACTGTAAGACCAAATTGTCAATTTGTTAAGGTTGTAAATGATAAAGATGGAGATATGAAAAGATAAATTGATATATTGATAATGGATGAGGCTATTATGGACTTTACCATTGGGGATGAGTTGTTGATTAATTACCCCTTCTTAAAACACATTCCTGCATGAAAGAAAAGAGAATAATGTCTCCCTCGGGACGTTCTTAATGGCAGAAAACCAAAGAACAATCAATGAGTGGGGACTGATGTTTTATAAAATATGTTGTCAAAATTGTATTTTATTTCAAATTACTATATAGAAAAGGTTTTCTATGAAATAATGTTCCATTATTATATGTGTGTATGTGTGTGTTAAAACATATTTCATTATATTTCTCTGAAATTGATACATTCATGATTTATCCAATTGTTGTCTAACATTAAATAATGTTTGTGTTTGTTGATAGCTAGAAGATGTTGATGATACACCTATTAATGCCCAAGGTCAAACTTGGTTATTAAGATTTGGAAAGGATGATTCAAACCATCCTTTAAACCATACCAAGGCGAGAAGAACATGATTGAAGAGAACACTACCAACTGAGAAATTTGAAGAGCTGATGAGATTAACATATATTAATGATGTGCCATCTAGCCTTAATGATGGTGACACTAGTGAAAATGTAATGCATGAAGAAGGATTGAATGAAATTATTACAGGTTTCTTTAGGGATGGAAACAATGATGACGATAATGACCATATGGTTGAGAGTAAAAATGATTGCAAGGGAAATTACCACCAACATAATCTTTATGATAACAACCTGAAAGACTCAATCAAGCAAGCTACTAAGACGTGAGTGTTTAGATCAAGTGCAAATAGAACCTCAAAATTTGCATGCACATTAATATTATTAGAAATAAACTCACTATTTGGTTGGTCAAACACAGGATTCACTACCAGACTGAAGTGAGTTGAAATCTATTCCTTGCTTTGCATTGTTAATTAGGAATGTAATTTGTAAACATTCATCAACTTCGTTTATATTTCTTTAAGGGGATTTTAAAACCATATATTGTATATAAATTATCCTGGTATAGATTGACATATCAAACATGTTCATCATAAATCAAACATCCAAATAATTTAATCTTGGACAATCTTACATGGCACTATAAACTAAAATATTTCCTAAAGAGAATGTGTTGCCATCAATTTGCAGAGAAGTGCGTCAATTGTTGGTTGAGATGGAAAAACAAAGCTACTGATCAAATGAGAACTATTACCTAAAAATAATAATTATAGAAAAAAACATTGAAAAACGACCCAAAATGAAAAGTGTTGATTCTGCATCACCATTTTTTTTTTCATTAATCAGGGCACATTTTCAACATTTTTTAAATGACAACAAAAGCCAATAAAAGTCATTTTTTTTGTACAAAAAACACCCTTAAAATGAAAAGTGTTATTGTATGAATAACATTTTTTTTTTGGTAAAATTTCAACATGTTTAGTAATTGCATTAAAGATAAAATATCATGACTCCAAAAAGACCTTAAAATTCAACAATTTTCAGGCATGACATTAAAGATAAAATATCGTGTCTCTGAAAATCCTTAAAATTCCAACAATTTTCAACCATGATGTTAAAGATAAAATACTTATAATTGTTTTCAACCATGGCATTAAAGATAAAATATTGTGACTTAGAAAAACCTTAAAATTTTGATAGTTTTTCAACCATGGAATTAAAATCAAATATCATGACTACAAAAAACCTTAAGTTTTCAATATATTTCAAATATGGAATTATGGAAAAGTTATATGATTAAAAAAAACTTTAAAAATTAACACTTGAATGAAAGAGTCATTATACCAAGAGTAATTTCTTTTTTAAATGCTAAAAGTATAGCTATTTTAAAATCCTAGCCTAAGACAACTTGACACATTGGGATGGGAATTAAAAAATAACTGTCCAAGATAAGCTTATCAGCTTACATTGCAATGAAAATAAAAAATCAACCATCAAATTGACACACTCTGTGGGAAAACCTAATCCATTATAACGAAAAATTTAAAATCAATTATCAAATTGACACATAATGGGGTTAGATTGCTAGTCGAGAATCAACACGGACCATGCAAAAAAATGAAATAACATAAAATAAAATAAAATAATAAATAGATAAATAAATAAAAATGAAAAATACGAAACAAAACAAAAATTAAAAGATTGAAAAAGAAAAAAAACAAAAGTGTTTAAAAATAATAGTAATAAAACAAAAAATATATTAAAACATAAAAAAATAAGAAGATAAAAAATGACAAAAAAATCAAACATAAAAAATATATACAAATATCTTTGAGAGAAGTCACAAGGTATTTTAATTGCAAAAAACACAAAACAAAACACACTAATATATATAAACAAACAAAAAAAGCATAAAGAAAAAACAAGATTAACTCAAAGAAAAAAACATTAAAAAATTTA
The DNA here is from genome assembly GCA_000404065.3 of Pinus taeda. Taxonomy (NCBI): domain Eukaryota; kingdom Viridiplantae; phylum Streptophyta; class Pinopsida; order Pinales; family Pinaceae; genus Pinus; species Pinus taeda. Next base: position 201,419 of record APFE031303429.1, on the reverse strand, counting down.
AAATTAAAAAAAATATTATAAAAAAATTTAAAGAATGAAAATGAGATTTGAGGCAATGGTGAGTGCCTGCGGAGATGGAGGGTCTAAGGCGATCAATTTCTATGGCGATGGAAAATCTGAGGCGATGGCAAAGGTATGCGGCTCTATTTTGCATGACGATGTGAATCAGATCACTAATTGGTTTCAAGGAATGGAGAATGCTCGAGCTTCACTGCTCTTTGCAGTTGAGGGTTTTGTTGACTTTGGGGTCGCGTCTCTGAGCCAGTATGTTGAAAGACAGATCCAAAACCATTTCTATGTGCTAGATGGGTTAGGGGACCATCGGATCTCCCTCCTTTGGCTCTCGAGCATTAGTTTTGTACCCTCTATTGTCTCCGAAAGAGAGTAGATTTTTTCTCCTTTTATCAATTTTTTGTTTTGGGTTAGATCTGCTCTACTAGCACTGCAACATTCACCCAAACCTCCCTTTTGTGTTGCTTATGGGTGGATTGATGCAGTTGTGACCAATCTCACTAGGGACTCCAAACAAATTACTGAGGTCATTCTTCTTGTCGATGTTGGGACCCGATCTGCCTAGGTCGTAAGGGATGAGTGGAAAACTTGTTTAGTGATAAGAAGTTACATGCTAGATCTATCTTTCTAGAGGTTGGCCAGTATAGATCTGAAAATTTCTTTGTCTCAGTCTCTTATATTAGAAGATCCACCACAAGAACTTAACCAATGGCCCGAATACATATCAATGATATCTCCCATGCTGAATCTAGAACCTTCTTCCATTTGATGCACAATAAGGCTCAGGAAAGATGGATCGGGACAAATACTGAGGCTATTAGATCCCTTTACATTAGTTCCACCCTCAATCATAACAGATCATAGAACAATATAGACTTCACAAATGCAAAATATACCCACACTGCAATCTCCAATACAGGCATCAGAATTGCCATATGACACTGAACCCAAAACCGCTTCATATGACCTCTTGGACTAGGAAGAAATAAACATTATCCAAATTTTCTTAAAGACCTCGGCTACTAAATCTACATCAGTTTAGGTATAGGCTTCTAAAAAGGTATTACAATTGAAGCAGAATAGTATGCACAATCTAGGCTATCCATCACATGTGCAAAACTTGATTTATGGTGGGAGATCTCTACAGGATGATCATAGTCTACATGAATACAAAATTCTACCAACGACCACCATCATCCTCAATTTGAGATTGAGAGGTGGAGCAGCGGGATCAAGTAAGTCAAAGGGAACATGTGGTATTGTTGCATCTAGCTTACCCAAAGGTACAGAACTAAACAAAGAACACATAAATGATGGAAAATTATTCAAAAATATCGTCCAAGGGAAACAAGTAGCTACAACAAATCTAAAACAAATACATAATATTCCTAGCCCCGACATAGTGGATCAAGTGAATTATGTTCCAGAACTGATCATAGATACTCTAGAAACAAATGATCTCTGCACAACCTATGAAGCACAAGCCATCATATGCAGATTTAACAGTTTCTGGCCAAATCCAATGGATCTCATCCATTGGATCTTCACCAATTGGACAAAAAACTATGAAATACACCTCTGCTCCAAAGTTTTCTTCATTGTAAAGTTTGCATCATCAGAGGAACAAGAAGTTATCCTTTAGGAAGGAACATGGTTTTGGGGATCGACGAGACTTTTCATTACCCCATGGTTCCCAAATTTCGATGCTAATACCATGATTGTATCAAGAATGGCAGTATGGGTTAGAATACATAACCTCCCCCTTCATTTCGGGCATAATTAATTGCTAAAAGGCATTGGGAATATCTTAGGGTGATTCATAAAGATGGATAGACAAAGAATGGAAGAACAAATCTATACCTTCAAACGAATATGTGTGGAGGTGGAACTCAATAAAGGCCTGATAGATTGCATTCAATTGTCACATGATAAGAAGAGATGGACTCAACTCCTAGATTTTGAGAACACAACTTTCAGATGTCAAATATGCCAACAAACGAGACATATACAAAATACGTGTCATGATTCCAAGAAAGAGCCGCGAAGGAAAAACAAACTAGGAACGCAACCCAAAGGATGGTAATTTCCCCCAAATGTGCTAGAGGAGCAAGAGGATGAAGTAGAAAAGGATCTCATTCCAAATTTGGAAGAAAAAAACACACAAGAAAAGGAAGGGGTAAACATCTCAAGAACTAGAATTACAGGTCGCTACGGCACAAATAATTAGGATACATGAAGCAAAGGATATTGGAGGATAAAAACGTCATCATGCATCTGACATTTCGGATTCAGAAAATGAAATTACAAGAATGGAAGGAAATCAGTTAGCTATTGTTTCATCCACAACATCTCAAGGAGAATGGTGGAAGGTTGAAAAGAAGAAATGGAGAAAAGGTTACCTTTTCTCCTCATCCTTTAGTTGATTATCATGTATGAACTTATGATCATCAGTCTTTAGCTAGATTATGTAATGCTTGTAAGCATCTACAACATGTAATTTTGTTTTCATTAATAAAATTACGTTTTTTTTCTTCGAATTTTTTTTATATAAAAAATTAAATTAAAAAATAATTTAAAAAAACAATTAAAATGAATTAAAAAAAATAAAAAAATTAATTAAACTTAAAAAAATGGCGCCCCTTGGCCCCCGCCTCGTTGAGGGTCGATTATGGGAATTGACCCCCCGACTAGGAGAGGGCCGATGGATTGGGGCCTAGAGGGCCTTCCGCACGCCTTGCGACGACGCTTAGGCCCTTGGCTGGCCGAGGGTCAATTCTCAGAATTGACCTTGGCCAAAAGAGGTCTTGATGGAAGACAGAGCGAGCCTCCCTGAGGCCCCCACTTGGCCGAGGGTCAATTCCTGGAATTCGACCCTTGTCCAGGCAGGGCTAAGGGTGCCATTTTTTCTTAAATTTAATTTCTCTCTCTCTCTCTCTCCGCTCTTCTCCTCTCTCTCTTCTCTCTTATATATATATATATATATATATAATTGTAAACTTGGTAGTACTTTTGTTATTTATATTAACTAGCCAAAATCAAGTTTTTCCATTTGTTGAAGGTGGCCTCAACCTGCTCGTATGAAACCAGGTTGACCACCTATCACCTTTAAAATCTATCCAAAATTTGTGTAAGTCTTTCTCTATCAACCTAACAGCATTATCTATATTATCTATACCACAATTCAAGTTTGAAAAGTAAAAGCTATTCGTCATGAAACAAACAAAATTTATCTGAATCACCGTTTTACTCCTCATTCGATAAAATCATGGGGGCTGGGGCTTTGGAAATAGAACCCATAATCTCACTTATCTTCATATCCTGCAGAGTTTGTTTAATCCTTCCCAGTGCTAGGTTGTTTTGATAAGTTTGGATCTGGACTGTCACTATCTCCTTGAGTAGCTCTGCTCTAATGGGATATTTCTCTTTGGTGTCCTCCTGTGCCTCAGGACCTTTGCTTGCTGCCTTTTATTTATTGAGAGTCATGGCCTGGGCCACAACATTCTTCATGACCCAGTATTGCTGCATTGTTTGTCTGAAGAGTGTGTACTGTCCGCAGGTGTTGCTCGGGTCTTGAACCATGTCTTCCCATCCTTCCATGGGAATGTCTTGGTTTTTGATATTGTCATTTAATTCTCTCTCCCAAACACCTATTTGGGCTCTAACCTCAGGTGGATTCACTACCATGTATGCGTCAATGAGGGTCTTCATATGCTCACGTCCTGTCTTTCTCCCTCTCTTACTTTGTTCTCTTCCCATTCTGTCTTTGTCACTGTTGTTGTTAGTGTCTCCCTGTTTACTTGCCTTCACACTGTACTGGATGCAAATTATGATTAAACCTATAACATAACCATGAAAATGTCAGTATTATGTTGGTCTAACACCCAATCAATTTTACAATTAACTGAGCCATATTTGGTGTCCCGCTCAAGACCAGACGACCTGAGATTTCTTGGAATTCCCTTCATATTTCCCCTTGCCATCTCTTGGTTTTGCTCTTTGTTGGCCCTCACTTCTTCTTTTCTTTGGTTAGTCTCACTCCGTAGGCCATAGCCTAGAAGGTTTGACAGAGAGATCCTCATGTGGATGCCACTAGGGGGGACTGTATTGTTGTTCTAGACATCACGGAGAAGTTTAACCATAGAGAACCTATCGAGGGAGCTAGACATAAGGGCTATGGCCCTGTTCTGCACTGCACCAGGTAATTTCATTCCCTTCCTGCTCTTCTATACCATCTTTGTTCTAATTGACACTCTAGTTTTCATCTCATTTTTTCTCAGGAAATTCCAAGTAAGATTCTTAGGGGCCACGGTATCTCGTGTCTCATCTCCTGAGGTCTCCATGGTGGATTTCTCTCTATTCCAGGTACTTACAACATCTCTCTGAGCCTCAAGCACGACCTGGCCGGAGCGAGATTCCTCAGACCAGCTTCCTTACCTAGTTCGCTATTCTCTGCTCGGCTTTCTCCTTTCTCTCTATGCACCTTCTTCAGAGCCAGGGTTTTAATTCTTTCTTCTCTCATTCTTATATCTACATTCTCAACCCAACCAGTGCTCCAAGCATTTTTGTTTTCGGCTCTTACCGAGTCCATATCTATCCTAGTCTCCTTCCCTAGGACTATAGAATTTGGCATCGCTAAACTTCTGAGGTTTAGGGAAAGAAGAAGAACATACCGTCTAATGGAGATGGCGTCGTTGCAATCCCTGCGCTGCATCGTCGTCCTTCTACCACCTTTCTCTGCTTCTGCTCTCGTTCTCACCTTCTGCATGTAACTACCAATTGACTCTCTGCCCATATGTTTTATCCCCCTTCCCCTTCTATCCTTCTATGTATCTACCATATGTCCTTCGCATTTACTCACCTCCCTTTTCCCTATGCCATTCCTTGGGATGATGACCCTCCATCCCTTCCCACTTTGGCTCTCATTAACTCACGCATGCCTCCGGCTGCTCTTGCCGTGAGTCCTCCTTTATTGTCCTGCCACTTTCTAGCATCATTTTTCCTGCTCTCCCACTGGCTCCCTAGCCTTCCTCACCATCTTCCCTTCTTGGCTCCACCTGTCATCTCTTGGGGCTTGCTCCTTCCCTGCCCTGTCCTTCCACTTGCTCTTCCCACTGTCCTCTCCCTCCACCTCCTGAATTTATCCCTGTCCTTGTGCTTGTGTGGATGATGTCTGACATCTCCACTTCCCATCTCTGTTGGCCCACCTCCTCTGCGTTGCTACACCCCGATCAGT
>APFE031303429.1:162274-184752 GCA_000404065.3 Pinus taeda | reverse complement strand
ATACTGGGGGGGTGGGGGTGGGGATGAATCAATATTTATTTTGCAATTGTTACTTTTATGCTATTTTAGATCACTTATAAACATAACAGAAAATGAATAATAACAAAAGAATAACATTATTAATAAGAAAAATGAGAACTCCATTCCTATTTTAAAAACAATTAAAGTACAATAACACTTCGAGGCTCCAACCCTTGATGAAGATTCCAATCTTCAAACCACTAGGCTCCAACCTGTACTTTTCCGAGCACCAACTTAGTCTTCTTGAGGACTCCAATCCTCTAGGGCTCCAACCCTCTAAACTAGTTCAGGCTCCAATCTGGTCTTCTTGAGGACTCCAATCCTCTATGGCTTCAACCCTTAGATTTGGTTCTTCAATATGGCTTTAGTTACTTTTTTGGGACTTCCAATATGCTCTTAAACAAGTCCAATATCTTATTCAACAATTCTCTAAGAATTCTCCAAGGGATAGTCTGTCAAGGTTATCTTAAACATGGCTTAGTATATGTCTTCAATACTCTTCATGCATGGAATTGATATTCTACAAAGTTACTCCACTTGGGCTTCAACAATATTTCTCCAAACGTTTCTTCAAGGTCATCACAACAAGTTTATTAGAATTTTCTCCAATAATATTTCAACAGTGTCTCTAGTAAGGACTTCAAAAATGGTTCTCAACAGATGTATTCAAACCAATTCTCCAAGGACCGTGAAGGATATCTTCAATGGTTTAAAAAAGTCTCCAATGTTTCTTCAATTGGTGTTCAAACACGTACTTTAATGATTCTTAAAATATTTAAGTCCGTAGATGTTAAAGCTTACTCATCAAAGCTATGAAAAAGACATTTAGTCCTCCAACAAAACTTTAAGAATTGCTTCAACCAGTATTTTCACAATTGATTGAAGGTTTTCTCATGAAGTGCTTCAAAGGTCAATTCTAAGTATTATCTATAAAATCTCCAAATTATTTTTTAGATCTACTCCCAAGAGTCTTCACGAGTGATCAAGAAGGTCTTTCAAAAAGCCTTCAAAATGCTAGCAAGGTTCACTCCACAAATAGCTCAAAGGTTGTTTCAAAGGAAAATCAAAGCTTCACTAAAATTTATAGGATGTATTCAACACTTTCTTCACAAATATTGTAAGTAATATTTTCTTCAAGTTCCCTTACACTTTTGCTCAAAACTTCAACAATAGGTTTCAACCCAAATTCTGCTACAACTCCTTAAAAATTTGTTGAACTAGTTTGCTTCACAAGAGATAAGATAGGTCTAAAACTCCTTGTCAAAAGGTTAAGAATGTTTTCTTCCTTTACAACAGATCTGAAATTGTACAAGAGTTGCCAAAGGTTGTATTACAGGAAACTTACCACAGTTAGGCGAAAATCATAGAGGAGGGGCCAAAAATCCTCCACATATCAAAATATGAGGTTTGTAGAAGGCTTATTGTAGGGACGAATTCAGAACCTTACTGCATGAGCTGAAATTTGCATACAACCTTAGAGATGAAATTACAAGTTTGTTTAGGATTGAATTGCAAGCCTATTTAGGGTTAAAAATTTTAGGCTTGGTTAGGAAAAAATCGTAGGCTTATTAAGGGCCGAAATTTAGAGGGCCTCAGGGCCAAATTTTAGAGGGATATAAGGCCAAAATTCAGGTCTATAAGAGAGACTTTATCTGCTCCAAATAGGCCAAGATTTCAAGTGCTTAGGCACACTAGGGAATACTCCTTTAAGGAGGGTAAAAACCTTATTCCTTTAATGGTTAAATCTTGCAAAACAAGGTTGAAATCCTCCAAGACAGTCATAGATATTTATTACTCCAAAATCTCACAAAGAACTTAGAAAATTTTGCTCCAAAATTCAATTAAAGTGGATTGATTCTACACCTTTTATCCTATATTTTAATTTCCTGAAAATGTGAGTCATATTGACCTTCTATTTATACTTGTTTCAACCTATTAAGAGACACATTTGTTGGGTGAAGAGGTCGACATGTGTAGGATCACGTAGGATTACCAAATGATATATTTTATACTTCAAAAAATAACTTTTCTGCAATGATAAAGAGTTAGAGGGCGTGTAAATACTTGTTAGAAAGGTATAGACATCCTCTACAAGATTATCTAATTTTCTTCCAAAGAAATTGTCTCCAATCATGAACATTTTAATTATATTTTCACCATTTGAGTGTTTTCCACAAAAACTCTACATAAATATTCTCTTTCATGGATACAGGGCATCATGTAGCTAGGGTTTTTTGTTATATTAACAGGCCTTGGTGCATTGGGACTTTTTCCATTGTCAAAGGTAGTTTCAATTACATGTCCAAGATTTTTGTGCCATATAAATTTCTTCTCTTCGAACTTTCCAAGGCAAAGAGTCTTTTGCAGGTTGTAGGGTTATATGGTGACAGTCATCATTATTTCCTGGTACAACATATTGATGGAAATACCTTCCCATAGCATTTAGGGTTTCTTTATCATAAACATTCTTCACTTTTATGCCTAGGACATATTAGGGTTGAATTATTTATTGACCTAGGGATTATTCCACATAAGTTTATCCATGGCAGCCTTTATAGTTTCATATACAAAGGAATTTGTTCATCTTTATCACTTATGGTTTAATACATGTATCTAGGGTTTAATTTATGCTTGAATATTCATGCTTAGGGTGTACATCTAGGGCTAGGGAATTAGGGTATCATCATTTTCATTAGGGCAAGGGATAGGGTTTCATAATTTTCAACAAGGGCTTCAACGATGTTAGGGTATAACATCTAGGGTATAATGATGTAGCTAAGAAATAACATCATAGAGTTAGGGTTTTTCATCATCATGCATACATGTGCCTAAGAGGGATTTCTTCAACAATGCTTCAACAATCCTATTGACATGAATGGAAACCTAATCTAATAGAAGTGCCAAAATGGAAGAAGGAAATTGTAGAAGTTGTATGTGTATTTGAGAAGGAACCCTATACAAGTTTCACGGACCTACAAGTCCATTTACTTATACACATAGTCGATGACATTGAATTGGCATGTGTTGTATCAATGACATGGGTATTTTTCTTCAGAGGTATATGAAAAATATAAAAATATATGTCTGAAAAAAGGCACATCTAGAGGGTTGCATGGATGAAGGGTATGTATTGAATGAATCAGTTTTCTTCCTATCTGAATTTCTTGGTAAGGATTTTGAAGATGGGCCACACTTTTGGGATGAAGAACGAGAATCATATATTATTGATGGAGGAAAACCACAATCTAATGGTGTTGAATTAGAAATTAGTAAGTAAATTCATGATCATTGTGTTTGTTTTCCTTGCAATCATTAATTTAATATGTAATTTATTTGTCAAATATACAACATGACATTTGTAGTTTGAAATAAACATGTTGACATGTAATAGGTGTAGACAAAAGTGTTATATTCGAAAAGTTCATTTTGTACCACATGGAATTTAGGAGAAAATGGGTTGATTTATATGATAAAAAGAGAGAAGAAGTGTTATAAGCAAGGAGATAGTTTAAGAGATCAAACCTAAGGAATGCTCCACTTCCCATTGATCTAATTGAGGAATGGGGCAAAGATTACACACTACAATGGGCTACTGAACAAATTCAAAATCAAATAGAAGATGCAGGTATAGATTCAGACATAAAAGAAGGTGAAATCAACATGTGTAGAGGATGTGAAAGAATGGCACAATTGGAATTTTACAAAATGTTCTTTATTTAGAATTTTAACACTATTAACTATTTTAATATTCATCATTATATTTGTTTTCACTGAAATAAATGGTCTTTCACAAGATAGGAAATATCCTGTAATGTAGGCATATGGTCAACATTATCATGTAGAAAGTGTAGACATAAAGAGACAATCCTTTGATTGTGGAATCGTGGTTGATTTCAAGAAATCCAGTTGATCAAGCTCAAAAGATAAGAATATTATTGAATGGAATCTACAATATGTTGGGAAAATCCAACAAATTATTGAGTTGGATTACCGCCCTTTTAAATGTTGTATTTTAAGTGTAGATGTTATTAAGAATTTGAGAGGAAACAAAGACATCATACCCATAATGGATTGTTATATATATATATATATTATATATATATATATATATATATATATATATATATATATATATATATATATATATATATATATATATTCCTCAAGGTTCCTACCAGAGGATAAGGAGCCATATGTTCTACCAGTTCATTATCAATGGGTATTTCTTTAACTTAAACAAGAAGCGGTAGTGATCATATATATGTGTGTGTGTGTGTTTATTAAACAATAAAATTGTTATAACATAGGTATATATATGTATGTCATTCATGTGCAGGTATTTTTCTATGAAGATATTTTGGACCCAAAATGGATATTAGTCGTACATTATGATCGAAGATTAAGGAATGTATTTGACAATGAATAATTGGATACGAAGTAGAACAATGATGGCCAACAAAACGAGAGAGAAGAATTAAAGAACATAGAATAAATTGATATCCATGATGATGTTGAATATTGCTATGTTCAAGTACAAGAAGACAACAATCCAAAGTTAGATCATTTTATAGAAGACAACAATATGGATGGTATAGAAAATGATGATCCAAATAGATTTAGTAACAATATAGATGGTCTACAGTCGAATTTCTGTGATGATGAAGATGATGCATGCCAATACAAGGATGATCATAATATTGAATACCTAAAAGAACATGTGAACATTGACAATGATACAATGAATGACAATGTTGCAAAAAATAATGTTAATGAGCAAGACTTCTAAATTTTCAGAATTATTTGTAATGCATGTTTAAAAAATGATGATTTTTGTGGCACAAACTTTGAATGCTTCAATATTATTTTTTTTGATACAAATTAACTATTGCAATATCCTTAAAGTGCTCAGTCTCTAGTATGAATTGTTGGTAGAAAAAAATAAGAGTATGGGATAAGAGTTAGCATGGTTAGTTGTCATTTATTGGTTTAATGGTTTAGAGGTGTTTTCAACATATTGGTTAGATTAATATTGAACTAGGATGAAGAGCCTATTGAATAACAATACATTAAATATAGAATTGTTAAAAAATATAAAAAAATATGCAAATTTTGTTCATTAATTTATATTATAAAACAAATTGAAATATTTCATTAAGCCTAAGAAAAATTCTTTTCTATGGGAGAAATAAAAAATAAAAAAATAAAATTGTATTAATGTTCTTTATGAGTAAAAAAAATACTCTCCAAGTTGAATCATTCAATTTGGCCTTGTAATGAAGGTCGGGCATGCATTTCTATTAAGCAAGCCAAAATTTCCTTGTTTCACTAAAATGAATGCCCAAGCTTCATTTCTTGGCCAATATGGTTTATTCAAATTGCATGTTTTTTATTTACTAACTAAGTAAAGACATCATGTCTTTTGGTTGATACTTTGGAATGTTGGAGTTGGAGTTGATAATTTCTTGAGACTTGAAGCCTTATTTTTGTACTATTTTGTCAGTATGAAAAGGATATTTTGTCTTGTGAGATAAGGATATGTGGATTATATTCCTAGTGATGTTAGTATACAATATTATTATGCAACTATTTTTTCTTATGCTTCTAAATTTGTATCTCGTTAAAGCGTTATGCAGTTTCTTATTAATAGAATAAACCATGCTAGAGAAAACTGAAGATTCCTTTCGAGGAATCCCACATCTCTGCCTGATTAATTGAGGTAGTGCCAATCCCCTAGGCACAAGATAGGAATTTTTTACCATTTTGGTTTAAAATTACACCTCCAGCTCTAGTAACCCCCATATTTCCTTTTGAGGCACCCTATGGTAAGATTTTTCATATGATGCACTAAACATATGGTAAATCTATCCTACTATGGAAAGAATGCATATTTTGCATTTCAAATAGAAACTTAGTACATTCCATAGCATCGATTTCTCGACTCAATAAGCTATCAACTTATAAAAGTTCAATACATTGTCTAAAAATGAAAGAGTAACTTGATGTCAATGAGACTTGTTGACGGTGATGGACCTGCGAACATTCAGGGGATCTCCCTGGTATGAAGTCCCAACTAGACCTCACACCGTTTGGTGTAGGATTCCCATCTAGTATGATGGTCTGATTGCCATTATCTTAAATGTTTTCCTTAGCTCTCGCTTGTCAGCACATGAGAGTGGTCTACTTTGTCTTTGAACAACAAGGTTCGCGTGCCTGTGAGTGCTAGTGTTACTTGTGCCAAGGTTATTTCACTGTAGAGAGAGAGGGTGGGAGTGAGTCTCAAGTCGAAAGGGAAAAGTACCAACTCTTCCATAGACACACAACACAACAGGATATGTGCAGCTTCCGATAGAGTAGTCCACACGAATGCAGAAATCACACACACAAGAAGGAATAACATGTACAACACCCATCGGAGTAGTTCGCATGAGTGTGATAGTCGTTATAACAAGTTTATGGGAAAGGTTCTATCTGATGTCTGGTGAGGTAGCCCATGCGGGTAGGACAACATTAACAACCTATACAACACATTTTCATAGACATATGTATTAGAACAACTGAAAGAGTTCAACTATTTTGACACAGGTTAAAGCAACATGCATTACAAGTGTTCCAATACTAGTCTTACAAACAATTACAATACATGTGTGAAAACGCACTGGCCTGTTATCAGGCTTCTGAATTAAGCAACAGTTCCAAGACACATCGATACACCATACATCACTAACGCCGTGAGAGGGGCATTGGAGCCACTACTCGCTCCTCAAAGAAAATATTACAGACTCTCAAGGTTATGTGGGAGGAGCCAAGGTGAAAATGTCGTTTTCATGTACAAATGAGGGGTATTTATAACCAAGGGTAAACCTGGCCCTTGTGACTGTTCAACTTCCCTCATGACTGTTTGACTTATTTGACTCTTCAAATTTACATGATTCTTCATATTACATGTGGGTCTCTTGGACTTCCACATTACATTATATTAATTTACAGCAGTATGACCCACAATAGTGATGTGGCCGTGATGACTCATGACATGACTCAACATGACAACACTGGTATGTTCATGCTACTGGTGGTGTCCATGTCGAGCTGTAGTGCTACTGAGTGATGGATGTCCTCTTGGTGTATCATAGATTCACCTCTGCATGGCAAGGTGTGCGGAGTCTTCACTGGTCTTGGTGTTCACTTAATGTCGCATGTACACATCTCTCCTTTGCTTGTACTTTAGCATGCTTCGCATGATCGTCTGTTCATGAAATATTCTCCTCGCATGCATCCTTCATTCGTCCATTCAAAAGTAAATCTCCTTTCATGTGTTCTCCTTGTTCATCTTGTTCGTCATCATGTCATGTTTTATCCATGTACCTATATTTGCAGTCACTCATGAGGAGATGACATCAAATCCATTAATCTCCTAGTCTACCATGATGTATTGTCGTTTGCTTTCAGATGCAGGTGACCGGGAGAGATGAAAAGGCTATGAAACTACACAAGAAAGATTTCAAGTTGGGATGTGGGCTCTGGGCATTGCTAGTGAAAATTGCGCAGAAATCACTGGGAGACTAAGATTGACAATCTGATCAGTAGTGACTGTCTGCGGGTTATGGCTTGGCTTGAGGGTAGATCTATGCAATTTCTCGAGCGAAGTAATACAGGCAGCAAAGGGGGGTTGGCAGCAAAAACTGTGCAATTCTTTTGGGGAGATGGCAACAGGCTACAGGAGACTTTTCAAGAAAAAATTTGCATCTTTTTAAGGGAGCAGGTAGCGAGATGCGGGAGTGCTAGTGAAAGAAACTATGCAATTGCTGGGAGGTTAGCTTGCTGAACATCTCTACGCAATTTCTGAACTGAGCAGGATGTTGGGCAGCTAAGGGACTGCTCATGAAATTTGCATAGTTTTCTGGGTGAGTAGCAGGTCGGATGACTGGGTGACTGGCTGGAAAAACTATGCAATTTATTGAGGGAGATAGTAACAGGAATTGGGTGTCTATCTGGAATGTCTGCACAGTTTCTTCAGTTAGTGGAGCATGCATGCTTGGAATATTTTGTGCAATTTTTTAGGGGAGTGATTCCCGAGGTCACTGCATGGTCAAACTCTCCAGTTGACCAGCTGGAGGCTTGATTGATGTGCTTGCCAGGAGAAGAGATTGAAATGCCTTGCTGGGAAACTTTTGTGTTGTTCTGGGCGATTGTCGGTCAACTCAATTCTAGGGTGGAGGTCTGGCTATTGGAGGCTGATCCGGTTGTCAGAACTTCAGAAAAATGACTAAGTGTATGAATGAGTGAACTTGTGCATATGTCACCTTACAAACATACACTCAACATGACTCGACGAAAAGATGCCTCAAACTATCAAGATAACACATACTCAACATGACTAAATGAAGGTGTGGGTGAGAAGCATGATACTTGTGATAGATCATTGAATGGACACGAAGGCTCGTGCTTGGCAGTGCACACAAATTTGTGTGTGAGTGCGACGAATGTTTACATAGCGAATACAACTTGTGCACATGAAGCGAAACTTTATGTCTAGCCAAAACATGACTGCAAGCATGACATTGTGACCAACATGAAAAAAGATGTCCATTGAATGGTCAAGCTAGGAGGGTGCAAAGACTACCTACAAGCTCACAGGATGAGCCCAAGTGCTTGCAAACATCAAGGAAAAACCTTCCTTGGCCCAAGTTCTTGCAAACATCAAGGAAAAACCAAGGTACTGTCACACATCTTTGTACCAAGGGTTTCCGCTTACATTGGGTGGTGCTTGCACTACATCATACATTTCAATTTCCTGCTCCCAAAAGACAAGCTTTGCCTCTTCCTCCTGTGCATGTACTTCTTCAACTATGAGCCTGCAGATACCATGACCCTTGATAATGTGAACTGGCTTGATGTCAAGATCATACTCTTGCAGGACTGTCATCCAGTTCAGACGTCATTCACCCAAGGTCTTGTTGTATGAGCAGTGAATGGATTGTTGGGTGAGGCACATACACGATAAAATGGTTCCTCGCCAAGTAGGGTCTGAAGTGTTTCACCGCCTTGTATAATGTATATGGTTGTCTATCAACAGCGGGATAGTTGAGTTCAGGTCCTTGCATGCTTGCGCTCATGAAGGATATGGGACGTTCGTCATTCAATTCATCCTTCTAAGTGAGTACCGTAGCGAGTGATTTGTCAAAGGTGAAGGTGTATAGCAGGAAGCCTTTGTTGAAATCTGGGTTGTAGAGTGCAGGTGCTTTTGCAATAGCCTACTTGATAAGGGTGAATGCATAATTTTCCCTCTTACCTCAAATGTAGATTGCATCCTTCTTAATCATGTCTTGCATTGGTTTTACTATCCTCGCATAGTCTGAGATGAACTTCTAGAGGAATTTTATCTTTCCCAAGAAGGACTGCATTACCTTCTTATTGGCTGGGTGAGAGATCTGTGTAATAGTCCGAACCCTGTCTGGATCAACCTTGATCCTGTTTTTAGCAAAGATGTTTCCAAGGAGTTTTCCCTCAAACACTGAAAATATGCTCTTTTTGGGATTCAAGGAAATCCCATATTTCCGGCATCGCTTAAAAAATTTCTTCAGATGGCATGTGATCTTTATGTTTTCTTCAAAACATAGTCACATCATCGAGGTACATCACTACGCTCTGTCCAATGAGTCCACGGAAGGTGATGTCCATGGCACATTGAAAGGTTATGCCTGCATTCACAAGCCCAAACGCCATTTCCTTGTATGCAAACATACCCCACTTGGTAAGGAAAGTAGTTTTTAATCAATCATGTTCCGCTACTAGGACCTGATTATATCCTAAAAACCCATCAAGTAAGGAAAACATTTGTGCCCCAGATACTATCTGCAAAATGTGCTCCATAGATGACATGGTGTAATTATCTTTTTCCGAGGTGCAGTTCAAGTTACGAAAATCAACACACAAACAGATTTCCCTAGACTTCTTATGTATAGGAGCAAGGTTTGAAACCCATGTGGAATGAAGAACTTTGTATATGATATATTCATCCAATAGCTTGCTGAGCTCTTTTTGTATGAGGGGTTCAAGTAACAAATATACTTTGCTTAGCTTCTGCTGATATGGCTTGACCCTTTCTTTGATCAGAATGATGTGTGGATTATTCACGCATCATAAGTTTTCAGATCATCATATGTCCATGCGAACACATCCCGGCACAGTTTGAACAAGCGAAAAAAGGCTTGTCTCTCCTGTTGCGTGGAACACGTACTAAGATTGACGAACTTCAGATCTTGTTTTGTCCCTAAGTTAATCAGTTCGTGCATCATGGTAGAGTTGTGGGTTTTTCTGTTCCTTGGCCCCTGAAAGAATTCTCGCAAGTCATAGAGCTTTTCAAAATATAGCACACCCTTGGGGATGAGGTTGTTGCTCTTGTTACCCGCCCCATCTTGCAAATGTTGCTCATGCTTGTCAATCACTGCATCCTTGAAGATATCAACGTTGACCATGATGTGCAGTATCTGTTGATCATCATCAAACATGCATAAATTAGTTATATTATCCGGGATAGAATGTATATAAAAAATTTCAACAGTAAATCTATCTCTATGCGGTGACATTCTAGAAGATGTGTTTGCTAAAGCATTGGCAGCTGCATTACGCGTTATTAGCACAACAATGATATTAAATACTTGGAAGTTAGAGAGCAGTCACCATACCTCTTGCTGGTAACTTTTGAGATGAGGTGATAAATTGTGTATGGTATTATGTACTTGTTATACCACTATTTCTAAATCACCTACCACTTTGAGCGTGACCATGTTGAG
This sequence comes from Pinus taeda, assembly GCA_000404065.3. Classification (NCBI taxonomy): domain Eukaryota; kingdom Viridiplantae; phylum Streptophyta; class Pinopsida; order Pinales; family Pinaceae; genus Pinus; species Pinus taeda. The sequence goes on along the minus strand of APFE031303429.1, from coordinate 173,938 downwards.
GCTAATGGATTTATTGGGATGGGGTCCCCTAGGGTCAATTTTGGGGAAAAAGCCCAAGTTTTGTTGTATAAAAATGTAACGTCTCTACAAGTTGTGGTCGCGGAGTGTGTAGATAATTAAATAGCCATAAAAGGTTTTACCCTTCTTATATGTAAGTTGAGTCGGCTTTTGAAGATCTACCCATGGTTCGCAGACCATGGCATTGTATAAATAAGTGTGTCTTAGGATGTCTAAGGCAGAAGAAATGAAGTTTTTTCTATAGGATAAGTCTAAAGAGTTAGCCAAGAGGAGTAGGAAGAAAGGCTCTGTAGTTGTGTGTGCAAAGGCCTAGAGTAGAGTCTACAGCTGAGTGTGCGGACCCCTGCAGCTGAGTGTGCAGGGAAGTCTTGAGTTTGTAAGCAGAATTGAGCATTAATAAAGAAGATTGTTGCATAAATACATTTTTTTATCTATTTACTTATGTTTATATGAATGCGCGTTATGTTATAATGGGTTTATGAAATAATGATGTAATGATGCACGACTTTACATGACTTATACTGTTTATATGAACGTAATTACTGTCAACTATTTACGCGAAGATTATCTTGTTGTATGTTGAAGTTATCGAACACTTAAGTTGATCTGAGTAATTACTGGGTTATAAGTAATCTTTGATGCACATAAGTAGTGGATTCACTGATTTCAGGTCCGCGAAAGACAGTCATAGACCTTCGCAGAGGTCTAGAGGTTGATTAAGGGAAGTTGCATCGATAAGCCTTAAAGGTTATCAATCTGTGCGAAGGAAGATTTAGGGCATAAAATGACATCACGCTCATCTCTGGGTGCAGAAACTTGGTTCCAGCATCCCCACATACTACTTTAGGTGAGACTTCAGTCTGTGCTCTACGGATTGATGCTGAAAGGGCCAATAGTGTAGGGATTTGTTTCGCACAACTAACTCTAAACTTGGGTCAGGACCCACTAAGCCAACAAGATATTTGCAAGCCCAACACAAGTGCTTCGTATTCAACAATGTTATTTGTGCACTCTAACTCAAAGCATCTTGAAATCAAATGTTTCCTATTTTTTGGGTCAATCAAGACACACTCGGCTCCTAAGCCATCCCATGTCTTTGATCTGTCAAAGTACATGGTCCACAACTCGTCTGTACACAAATCGTTCGACGTGCTTGCACTACTGCTAATGCTACTACTACTAATATTACAATGTGTTGTACAAGTTTCATTTCCATTAGTTGGGCAAAGATGGAAACCCAATTGCATGTCTGGTGGGGTCGGAGCTGCATGTGCGTGATAACAGACCAACATTGTTTCCAAGAGGTAGTTTTCGAACATGAGCTCTACGAAGACCAACAATTCGTTCTCACCATTGATGGGAGTGACATTATGCCTCATGTATCTCTCAGATAACACTCGTATTTTATTGCTTTTCCCTTGTACAAAAGCCAGATGTGTGACTAGTCTATAACAAAGTATCCGTTCATCTTGCTAGACCAGTCTCCGGTATGTCCACAACAACAATGTTTATGCACTGCTGAACTCGACTGTCATGAGATAGTCAGATGATCACATATCGAAGTTCACCAATGGTTGGTATAGATGCTCGGTCAAGGTGGATGATCTGCGCGGATTTCTTGCTCCATTGCGCATTGATATTTTTGGCAATGGAGAGAAGCATGACATTGGCTACCACACCAGAATCAACCAAACAATTGTTAACATTATAGTTAAAGATTTCAAATGAAAGTAGGAATGGATGGAAAACAGAATTTGCTTCTTGCATCCAGAATGTGTTTAACATAGTTGACAATGATCTAGGAGGTTTTCTTTCTCCCTTGTTGGTAGAGGTTGCACTATCCATTGATGTCTACCCCAGTGTGCGTAGCAAGATTCCCCGCCGACTCAAAATATTAGCCAACTCGAACAAACTGATGTTTGCATGAGTTTTCTTCATGTGTTCCACAATGTTGTAATCCAGAGTGGGTAGACTCAACGAGATTTCCGGGATGAGACTGGTATTCATGTTTTCCGATGGAGTGTTTTGTATTTTACTGGTCATGGACGTACTCTTGTCCGCCATTGTCTTCCTAGGCTTGCTTTGGGTTTTCTTCTTTTGGAGGGCTGGTGGATCAACCTTCCTCAGCAGTTCAAGCTTTTGTTGCATTTCCCCAAGTGTGGGGGGAGCCCCTTGAATTCAGAGATTGTAACGACCATTTTTGTTTTGGGCTGCGTCTCGGTGTTTGTCTTTTGTGCTTCTTGCGAGCATTGGTACATGTTAATCACCTACCCAATGCTTGAGGTCTCATCAGGTGCAACATCTCCATCATCATCTGTGTCTCCTAGCTATCCCTACACACTACTCATCATGTTTTCCAAGTGATCACATACTAAGCCTGCAACTCATTTCCAGTCTGAACAAGACCCTTTCAGATGCTCATCTTCATGAAATGAACAAAATTTGTTGTTTATGCAATGTTTGACCTAGAACACTGAGTTGGAGCTTTACACAGCTTTAGTCAAGAAGTGATTGTTTCCTAATCACATGCTTCCTTGTCTTTGTTTGGGCAGTCAATTGCTCATTGTTTGAGCTCGAACACTTATGTTGTCAAGTTTTTGACCATACAAGTAAGGGTTTCAATATCACTTGCTTCCTTATCTTTACCCTCACTCACTGTAGCTTGGGGCTTCCTACTCGCATATCTAAAGTCCTCCATTGGTTCATCATCCTTGATGACTCCAATTGCACGCAGGTCTTTCTCAACAATGATTGCCTCTTCGCAGTTTTCTAACAATGTTTGTTTCACATCTCACTTGACGAACTGCACAATGCCAGTTGGCAGTGCAGACGTGTAGCTATTGAGAGTGATGGAGTCATGAGGTTTCGTGTCTACTGCAAACTTATTCAATATGCATAGAAACCTTTGATTGAATTATTTTACCTTTTATTTCCCCTCCATCTTTAGGCTTTCTAATTCTTCGACCAACATGGTTGGGGTCTAGTCATCAACAAAATTTTCGAGAAACATGGATTTGAACATACCCCAATTATGGATGGAGTTGACAAGAAGGATGTGATTCCATACTGTTATGTGACCATTCAAGGTACACGGAAACAATATGCATGCAACGTTGTCATACCATACCTCGTGTGTCTGCATTTATAAGTAGAAGTTGTCCAAATGATCTTTTACCTTCACTGCTCTGTCAAGGTTGTACTTCGTGTGAATTCTCTTTGAGTACTTTGGCATCTTGTTCGGAGAATCCGGGACAGCCAATGGTCCCTGCGTTATCCATTCCATATTTTGGTCAGCTATGTCTTATGTTTCTTTGTTCTCGTCCTCTTCTTCTGAATCTGACGGTTTCAGCTCTGAATTTGTTGGTTCGTCTTCACCCCTGCCTCCTCTGCTACCTTCCCCTATGCCTCCAATACTAGAATCTGAGCCCAAGATCAGAGGGTGTATCGTTCTCCCTGTTAAAAGACTAGAGATTCATGTCTATTCTCAATAGCTTCTGTCAGACCTTCAAGTGTGGCAAGAAATTTTTCTTCGACCGATGACACAACAACCCCTGTGGGAGTGGTTTTTTGCTTTCTTGATACATATGGAAGGTGTTGTATTCGTGGGATCAATCTGACTACTTTCACAAGTTGACAGGTGATGGGACAAACGGAGCAGAGGTGATGATATGAAATTTCATGTTCACGTATGGGAGGTGAGGAGTAACCAAATTCAGAGTTGTGTGTAGGTGAGAGGGAGTGCAAGTTACTACCTTGACCAGATGATTGATGTGTGAGGGTGAGAGGAAATTCAGCCATAAAAAACTAGCGGCCCTCCTTCTAGCACCAGAAATGTTGGCAATGATGGACTCACCAACATTCAGGGGATCTCCCCAGCATGAAGTCCCAACTAGAACTCACATCGTTTGGTTTAGGAGTCCCATCCGGTTTGATGGTCCGATTGCATTATATTAAATGTTTTCCTTAGCTCTTGGTTGTTAACACATGAGAGTGATCTGCTTTGACTTTGAACAACGAGGTTCACGTGCCTGGTGATTGCTAGTGTTACTTGTGTCAAGATTCTTTCGCCGTAGAGAGAGAGTGTGGGAGTGAGTCTCGAATCGAAAGGGAAAAGTACCAACTCTATCAAAGACACACAACACAACAGGACATGCGCAACTTCTGGTGGAGTAGTCCACACAGATGTGGTAGTCACACACACAAGAAGGAATAGCACGTACAACACCCAACAAAGTAGTCCATGTGAGTTCGGCAGCCATTATAATTTTTTTATGGGAAAGGTTATGTTTGATGTCCAGTGAGGCAGCCCATGCAGGCAGGACAACATTAACAACTTATCCAACACATTTTCATAAACACATGTACTAGAAAAACCAAAATAGTTCAACTATTTTAACACGGGTTAAAGAAACATGCATTACAAGTGTTCCAATATTACTCTTACAAACAATTACAATACATGTGTGAAAACATGCTGGCCTATTATCAGGCTTCTGAATTAAGCAAAAGTTCCAAGACACATCGATACACCATACACCACTAACCCTGTGAGAGGGGCATTGGAGCCACTACTCGCTCCTCAAAGAAAATATTACAAACTCTAAAGGCTATGTGGGAGGAGCCAAGGTGAAAAAGTATTTTGCATGTACAAATGAGGGGTATTTATAGCCAAGCGTAAAAATGACCCTTGTGACTATTCAACTTCCCTCATGACTATTGAGTTATTTGACTCTTCAACTTTACATGACTCTTCATATTACATGTGGGTCTCTTGGACTTCCACATTACATTACATTGATTTATAGTAGTATGGCCCACAGTAATGATGTGGTTCCGATGACTCATGACACGACTCGACACGACAGTGCTGGTATGTTCATGTTGGTGGTGGTGTCCATGTCGAGCTGTAGTGCTGCTGAGTGATGAATGTCCTCTTGGTGTATCATAGATTTACCTCCACATGGAAATGTGTGCAGAGCCTTCGATGGTCTTGGTGTTCACTTGATGTTGCATGTGCACGTCTCTCCTTTGCTTGTACTTTAGCATGCTTCACATGATCGTCCATTTGCAACTTCATTCATCTGTTCATGAGCAAATCTCCTTGCATGTGTTCTCCTTGTTCATCCCATTTGTTGTCATGTCATGTGTTATCCATGTACCTATATATGCATTCACTCATGAGGAGATGACATCAAATCCATAAATCTCCTAGTATATCATGATGCATTGTCATTCACTTTCGGATGCAGGTGACCAGGAGAGAGTACAAGGCTATGAAACTACACAAGGAAGATTTCAAGTTGGGATGTGGGCTCTAGGCATTGCTGGTGAAAATTGTGCAAAAGTCACTGGGAGACTGAGATGGACAATCCTGATCAGTAGTGACTGTCCGCATGTTCTGGCTTGGCTTGAGGGAAAATATGCATAAATTCTTGAGGGAAGTAGTGCAGGAAACAAAGGGAGGTTGGCAAAAAAAACTGTGCAATTCCTCCGAGGAGCTGGAAACGGGCTACAGAAGGCTTGCTGGGAAACAATGTGCATCTTTCTCAAGGAGCTAGCAACAAGTTGCGGGAGTGATGGTGAAAGAAACTGCGCAATTGCTGGAAGGTTGGCTTGTTGAATATCTTTACGCAATTTCTGAGCTGAGTGGGATGCTAGGCAGCTGAAGGACTTCTCATGAAATCTGCTTAGTTTTCTGGGTGAGCAGTAGGTCAGTTGACTAGGGGACTGGCTGGAAAAACTGCGCAATTTTTTTAGGGAGACAGTGACGAGCACTATGCATTTGTCGGGCATGTTTGTGCAGTTTCTTCTATCGACAAAGTGGGCATGCTTGGCAGCTTTTACGTAATTTTTTAGGGTAGTGAGTCCTGAGGTCACTGCCCTATCAAACTCTCTGGCTGACCATCTGGAGGCTTGGTTGATTTGCTTGCAAGTAGCACAAATTGAAATGGATTGCTGGGAAACTTTTGCATTGTTCTAGGTGACAGTTGGTCGAGTCGATTCTAGGGTGGAGGTCCAATTGTTGGAGGGTGATCCAGTCATCAGAACTTCAGAAAAATGACTAAGTGTATGACCGAGTGAACTTGCGCATACGTGACCTTGAAAATGTACACTCAACATGACTCGATGAAAATATGCCTCAAACTATCAAGACAACATATACTCAGCGTGATTGATTGACAGTTCGGACGACAAGTGTGACACTTGCGATAGATTGTTGAACAACTGCGATGACGCTTGCGCGACAATGCATACAACTTCATGTGTGAGTGTGATAGATGTTTACATAGCGAATACAACTTGTGCACACGAAGCGAGACCTTGTGTGTGGCCAAAACATGACTGCAAGCATGACATTATGACCAACATGCAAAAATATGTCAGTTGAATAGTCAAGTGAGGAGGGTGTAAAGACTCAATATGAGATCATGGGATGAGCCCAAGTGCTTGCAAACATCAAGGGAAAACCCAAGGAATGCTTCGAAATTTGATACAGGACAAAATTTGGAGGGTGTTGCAGATGCTACAACAAGATCACAACTAGACAAAAAATCCATGAAGGAGATATAACAGTGCTTGTCCTAAAAAAGGAATAGAAATATATTAAAAAATGCACATTAATGGAAAATATAATGATATATAATTCAAGTTAATAGAAAAAATAAAATTATATATATATATATCACATGTTGAAATGTGTCTACATAGATACAACATCTAAAAATTGCTATTCTGAGACTTGAGGATGCTTGGGAGGATTCTGCAAGCCCTCCTCTTGAGAAGAAGGGTGTCTCTTTCCTTTTCGGGAGACCTTTGATTGTTTAGGCACTACAAAAAACAAATATATTGGTCCTTACTAAAGCTGTCGAATTTTCCTTTCATAAGTTTCTCTCATATCAACTTTTTCTTTTCTTAGCCTATTCAATAAATCCACATTCTTCTTATATTTTTGCTTGTGCTTAATTTCCTTCATTTCAAGATCTTCCATTGTAGATTTAATTTGATATCTACATTTGGCCAATTCACCAGTGTGTTGTTGTGCTTTATCCTAAAGCTTTTTTTCCCTCAATTGTTGTTGATTTGTTGATTTGCTAATTGTTTCTATTTTTCCCTCTCTAATTGTTGTTGCAAATCAAAAACCTAGGATTTCAAATTTTGTATGTCCATGTGACATCCCAAATGTTTTTCTTTTCAACCGCTCATGAGATCGTTGTGTAGATATGTAATTATTTTTTCTCTCTCAGCTATTGTCTACTTCAATGATTGAATAACTAGTGGTGAGACATACATATCCCCCATAAAATCCATGGCTGAGATAATGGTCTCTAAAACCTTCACAAGTGTTTTTAGCTTGGGTTTCTCCAAGTCCTTTGAAGGAATTTGTTTTAATCATGTACCATGACTTCCAGCTACCAATTCTTTGTCAGATACTTCCTCATTAATGGCTTTGAGTTAATCTCTTATTTGGGAAATTCTAAGAAATTATGATTCCATAGTATCATTCTTTGCCATGTTGTTATTATGAAGTTGACCTCTTAGATTTATGGATTGATTGATGTTGTTGATAGTGTACAATCCAATAATGGCATCACACATCGTTTTGGAAGTTTAATGATCAACAATATACATAATAAAATGATCCATAACATATTATATAATAATTCTTCTTGCCAAAATTTCATCTTCTTAAACTTTTGCTTTTCCTACTTTATCAACGGGTTCAGTTACTTTTCCTACAACAATCCTAAGTAGCTTGTGTCTTGCAAATGCTAGGTCAATCCTAGCCTTCCATTCCCTATAATTAGTAGCTCCTTCAATCTTGTTCTCTACTTTCCAAAAGGAATTCATAATGAAGATGAAGATGACCAACCAAAATAAAAAGATGAAGAATTCCAAAAATATTCAATGCCCTTCAAGGTGATCTCACAACTCTTTCCCTTCACCAAAGCTCTGATTCCATGTTGATTTTCTAGTGAAATCAATACTAGTATTATTTTTCACAATTGATAACTACTTATAATAATATAATTAGTCTTCTTATAGCATTCTATTCATTAAGCATTTATGTATAAAAAACTTCAACTATTCACTTTCATCAATAGAGCAATAGAGATCATAATAAACAATAAACAAAAGACAAGAGACACCAGAAATTAGGTTCATAGCTAGGGAAAGACCCACAAGGGAAAATACCAGCAAATATTTCCTTATGAGAGAGAAATTATGTTCATCAAAGGCTAATCAAAATTTTACAACAAGATTCCAAATTCCAACCTCAACAAATACCAAGTCAAACTTGTTAATGGAGAGAGAAGAAAGTCAACATTGGTCAAAATCACAGTCTACACCAGAGGACCAAATTTTAGCCTAAGGTAGCTATTGTATACCTACAATAGGTAAGAACAGGCTACATGATCTTATCAACAAGAACTCACACATATACATATACATGAAGACAAGAGATTATTAGGAAGGGAATTCCAATCTATGTTTGCATTGAACTTAGTGTATACATATACATGATAGATGTGGTTGGAGTGATTGTACCACTCTCAACCACCTACTTACTTTATCTTTACACATGTACTAAGGTTTACTAGCATTTGAATAATGCATGATGACAACCATAGGTTTAAGATACCTCTACAACATCTCCCCCACCCTCAATGCCTTACTCATCTTGAGCAAGAGTGAAATGTCTTAAACCATTACTTGTGCATCGACCATGCATACCGGTCTGCATAGGTAACTCAGTTGCAACAACTTCCATATGGATAGGACAATGCATGTATACCAGATTTACTATGACTATTTCTTATCTGATAGCCTCTTCATGTAGATGTACATTGTTCACACCTTTTTCATTCTTCTCAATCCTATAGACTACTAATCCAACCAGGAAATGTTGACAACTCCTCTCGAGTCTAAGGGAATCTTCTTTCACTCTCTCTATGAATGAGTCAGTGTGGGACTGCCATTCCTAAGAGTCCTCCATAAATAAGCGAATCGTCTGCATAAGAACCATCCTGCTTTTTGTTCTGCCACAATCCAAGAAAAAATATGCAAATTTATACGAGGGGGTTTAAATTATTCATATTACTCCTATAGACTACTACTCCAACTAGGAAATGTCGACAACTCCTCTCCAATCTAAGGGAATCCTCTTTCACTCTCTCTACGAATGATTCAGAGTGGGAGTGCCATTCCTAAGAGTCCTCCATAAATAAGTGAATCGTCTGCATAAGAACCATCCTGCTTTTTGTTCTGCCACAATCCAAGAAAAAATATGCAAAATTATACGAGGGGGTTTAATTTATTCATATTTTTTATGTTTTCATCATTTAGCTCTGTGTGTTCTTCTCGTATAATTTTCTATTCTTATTATTTCTCTATTGCAAGTCTGTTACATTTCAAGTTCTACTTCTCCTGCTATAGATTTCTAAAAATAAATAGATCCCATTTTTAATAAATCACATGAAGGATTAAAGATGACCCAAAATTCTTATAACTTGACTAATTTTTACAATTATAGTCAATTAGTTGTCGACAAACATTTGAAAAAATGGAAAAGACTCAACTTATCTCATCCTTAATAATAAAGAGACTCATTATTACAAGAGGTAGACTATGACACTAAGATATTGACTATTATTAGTTAATGTTTGATGACTGACCAACACATTCCCGTCAAGGTGACACTAGACTTCAAATTCTATGGTTGCTCTATTGTTGAGAACCCTATTCAACTAAATTGAATATATTTGAATTGCCACACGTTGACTAACCAACATAAGTTAATCGAAATTGTGCATATATAGGTAGACGATGGTCCATCATGTCGGTATTACAGTGCTGCATATATATCATAAAAAAATTACATCAACCTACTTAGTTCACAAAACGATGGTCCATCATGTCGGTATTACAGTGCTTCATATATATCATAAAAAAATTACATCAACCTACTTAGTTGACAAAACTAAGTTGAGTTCACTGTCAATCATCATGCCAGAAAGACAAAGTCTAGTTATAATGCACAGACTAGTTTTCTTAATTCATGGGAACCATTAAAGATTCGACTGTGTGGCTCAACTAAGGTAAGAAAATACAATAGTGTCATGCAATGAATGGATTGACAAAATCAATATACAATTGGTTAGTCGACTAGACCATTATGTAATCTTTCTCACTGCGTCTAAAATATAAAGTCGGCCTACAACTTTTACATTTATGAGAAGGATGAGAATAAAATTGTTGTGTCCCTATAATACTAGTGATTACCCCATTACTATTGTAGTTGTACCCCTTATTAATATTTTTGTGCCCTTATTGTCCCCATATTGTTATTACTATGCCCCATAGAATCCCTCTATTGTTATTTTTGTGGCTTTATATTATTATTGTTAGGTCGACTAGGTTATATTGTGACTCCTTAGACTCCTATATAGAGAAAGGAGGTTTTGTCATCTGAATCATCCAAGAATTATTCATTTATGTAATGTAAAGGAGGTTTCCCCCTCGAAGAGGCTAAATTCTAAGGCGTTGATCTATCTTCTCAATCTTTTCTTGAGCTGGTTTCATAACATTTGGTATCAGAGCTTTGGATTCTAGGGTTTCGCTGCTCCAAACAGGTCATCATGGAATTTTCACTATACCGTTTTTTCTGCGACATTTCAGAAGTAAGAAAAAAAAAAACCCATTTGAGAAGACATCGCGCTGAAGCTCGGGTCCGAATTTCAGAGCTTTTCGTGCTATATTTGCGGAGATATGATCTGAGGAAGTTGGTCTTTTTGTAGACTCCTGAATTACATTCCAAATAGGTGACCCAGGGAAAATCATCATAACATTCTCTCTGAGCATCGGATTGAAATTTTATAAAAAGGTACAGAAAGAGGACAGACTGTAGTTTCTTCTATATAGTGTTCAGATCCAAAGGTCCAAACAGTGACTCATGGCACATCGTACAAGTTCACTCTACTGAACTAGTCTATAATCAGGTCACTGTGGGAGATTTCGCATAACTCTTCCCTCGAGAATCCAATTTGGATTAGACTAGTGGCATTGGAAATAGAATGCAGAGGGCTACTGTAGGTCGTAATTTCAAAACTAGATGATCTGAAATTACAGAGATACATCAGATTCGATATTGAGCTCCTACAAAGTGAAAAAAAGTTTGTAGTTTTTTTTTAAACTTTTGCATAAGCTTGGTTTCAAAAATTAGTTTGAAGGAATTAAAAGGGCATAGTAAAGCATTATTATCGGTAATTGATGCCCCAAGGAAAGAAAATGAAAACACCTAGTAGGCAACCTGAAAGGTCTAGCATGACTCATGAAGAAGAGGAAGAAATGCAACATGATATATCAAAATTACGAGACCAAGTGCAACAAGTGTCACTTGCAAAAAAATCAACAGAATCTAAGATGGATGGTTTAAAGAAAGATGTAGAAGCTAAGATGGATGGTTTAAAGACAAGCATGGAAGATTTGAAGATAGGCATGGAAGGTTTGAAGACAGATTTAACAAAGTTTCTACAAGAAATGCTTACTAACGGTGAAAGGGTAGTAAAGGAAACTCATGATGAGGACAAAAGAAATGTTAATCATGATTTCATAGACTCTAATGTTGGATCGAAGACCCACCATATT
>APFE031303429.1:135423-154487 GCA_000404065.3 Pinus taeda | reverse complement strand
TCAACATCGCAGCGAAAGAAGTTTTGATGTAGGTGATTGGGTATTCCTACGGCTACAACCATATAAGCAAATGTACCTCAAGCAAGCTAAGAAGGATAATAAATTATCACCAAAGTATTATGGTTCGTACAAGGTGTTGCAAAATATTGGTACTACAGCATACAAATTGGAGCTTCCTTGATTGCACCCAATTTTCCATGTTCCATGTTTAAAGAAGGTTATAGGCGACAAGCTCCCAGTTCAAAAAATATTGCCAAAACTTGACGAGGAAGGAAAAATTATATTGGAACTGGAAGCAGTAACAGAAAGAAGAACTCGACAGCTATGAAATTGGTCAATTTCAGAGTATCTTATCAACTGGAAGAACTTATCCACTCAAGATTCTACATGGGAGGATGAGAATTTTATACAGAAGCATCCAGAACTACTCAAGCGTTGAGGAAAACACTTTTTTAAGGAGAGGGGCATGTTGGGTCCCTATAATACTAGTGATTACCCCATTACTATTGTATTTGTACCCCTTATTAATATTGTTGTGCCCCTATTGTCCCCATATTGTTATTACTGTGCCCCATAGAATCCCTCTATTTTTTCTTTTTGTGGCTTTATATTATTATTGTTAGGTCAGCTAGGTTATATTGTGACTCCTTACACTCCTATATATAGAAAGGAGGTTTTGTCATTTGGATCATCCAAGAATTGTTCATTTATGTAATGTAAAGGAGGTTGCCCCCTCGAAGAGGATGAATTCTAAGGCATTGATCTATCTTCTCTATCTTTTCTTGAGCTGGTTTCATAACAAAAACCTTCCTACATGGAACGTCAACAACCTAGAATGGCATGTCTTCAGAAACTACGGCCAGTGTGATTTCAACTCACTGAAAGTGCAAGAATAGTAGTGGTATTACCTACCACATTGTTTATAACCAATTTTCTACCATAACATATCTTGACTTTCAAGTCTTGGTACATGCTTCCAAAGTTCATAAACTTGAGGGAACGCCATTAATCTATCAGCATCCAACATCAGTTTTCTGGCACCTCTCAAACACAAAAAAGTGAGCAACCCTGACCTATATAAAAAGCAGAAAGCTCAGAATTAAATAAAATATGTGAAAATATATTATCAAATTCTAGACATCCAACCAAGAAAAGAAGTAGATTTATTCATTAATGTCTCTTTTGTCTCTCTAATGGCCAGGAAAACGACCTAGGAAAGGGGAATAACTTCACTTTTTCCATATAATTGATGAACTTCCAACACATTCATATCCTTCAATATTGCTTCCCCAGTCGACCATATATTTTAACTTGTGTGATCCAACCTCCTTGACAAAATTGACAACGACTCTGAAACAACACTTACAACACGACAGGTAATCTATGAACAATATACAGAGTAGAATAGTTTCTTGGTCTAATAAATTTTTTTCCGAGTAGAAATATTTTTGTTTAGTAACAAATTGTAATATATTTGGAATATTTGATCGAATATCATTTACTTTCTCACTTTTCTTTAATAATATTTTTGATAAGAAAATTTATCTTGATAGAGTAGCATCCAAAAATAGCAACAAAGATTTTCTTGTATTTCTCGAATAATTTATACTTGCAACATTTTTGTACTTACAAATTTCTCATTTAATTCCATCGCCTTCACTTTTCTTTTTATGCAGGTTTGAACCACCTCCATTTGCTACTGCTGTCACCTGCCTTCACTTTTTTTCTTTCTTTTTTTAATGCAGGTTTGAACCACCTCCATTTGCTACAGCTGTCACCTAACCAAATGAAGGAGGAAATGGCGCCAACTATTTTATACCTGCAACAGGCAAGAACATATTACATGATGCTATAAAAAAACACACACACATATACATATACACAAACACAAGATATTATTGGGAAGGGAATTCCAATCAGTGTTTTCGTTGAACTTACTCTATCATTATACATGATAGATGTGGTTGGAGCGATTGTACCCACTCTCAACCACCTATTTACTTTATCATTATACATTTAACAAGGGTTACTAACATTTATATAATGCATGATGACAACCATAGGTATAAGGGACCTCTACAACAGTAACTCATAACAGAGCGTTGAAATTTAGTTAAACTTCAATCAAACAACCTCTTGTAATTATCAATTAAACCTATAGTAAATCCAAGTCAATGAGCCAAAAATAGCAGAAAAAATTCAATCAAACTAGGTCAAGAAATATCTATAATTTTCGGCCTCTTCCAACAATCAAAATTTTAGTTAAAAAAGCAATTCCTCGCAAGTCAACATTGGTCAAATAGAAGAGAAGAAGTTAGTCAACACAGACAAAAAAGACTCCTTTGACTCCCTCGCACGTGTGGATATATCTCTGTAATTTGCATATCAAATGTGTTTGATGATTATGTGAACATGAGCTCCAAAGAAGTCATATTTATATGTGGTTTTTCTAAATGTGGAGGATGAATTAGTCAGCTATCAAAATATGATTTTTCCTCATGATTTTGCAATGAAAACACCGACCATAGCTACCCATTTTTCAATAAACGAGGCACCATTAGACTTTACATTTGGTGAGAAATGTGTATCCTCTGAGATAGATAAATACATGATGTTGTGGGGTTGGCCTAGGAGGGGTTACACATCATTAAAGTCAAGAAAAAATCAGCAATGTTTATAAAACTATATCTATCTAAGGCATATGATAGTGTAAGTTGGTTGCAAAGGTTAGGTTTATGCTTATTCATGCTGAAATGAGGCTTTGTATGGTGAAATTGATCTTAAGTTGTCTCTCATAAAATTCCTTCTCTATATTTATTAACAGATCAACTTCTAAGTTCTTTTTGTTATCACCTAAAAAGTGATCACCTAGCCATTTTTGACTAGCATGATCAAAATTCACCATGTACTATTAGTTTTACACATAAACCCATTTTCACCTTAGTAAATAATTTAGAAAACCACTTTTCCTAAGTTATATTTGTTTCCCCACTTGAAAATGACCCAAAAATTCATTGTGTTGAGAGGCACTTTACAACCCACTATCAGAGAGATGTTGTCACATAATGTTACATTTAAGAATAGTAAAAGAATGCTTTAAATTAAAAAAAGAAAAAAGTAATAACAAAAGAATATAACATAGCCATAATTAAAATACTTAAATTTGCACCTTAATTTTACAAAACTTTATATAGAGATATAAAATAACCCAAAAGTAAAAAAAATAATTTATCTTTTAGTATGAGGAAGAAATGTAATTTCTTCACTATTTATATGGAAATAATAGGAAATAGTATTATTGATATTTCAAGATGTACAATTCATTCTAAATTTAGTTTATATGTGATATTTAAAACAAAACAAAAAAGTATTGTCAACCATAAGTAAAATATTTCAATGTCAACTACATATATATTACAACAACCTTGATCGATCTTAACTTTGTATTACAAAATGACAAGAGGGATCAAATTTATTTTCTCTCTAAAAGTGGTTTGCATCTCAAGAGATTTCATCTCTCTCGACGCTCTGTAGATCCGAAGTTAAGATGAATCTAGGATGGGTTAGATAATCTCATGTTATTTCCATATTTACTTCTTTAGTGAAAATAATTAAAAATGTTTTCACTCATTCATAGGAATAATTAAATAATTCGTTATCTATTTAGGATTCCTTAATTGTTTAACTTCTCTCCCTTGAAATAATTATTAAATCATAATTTACTAATCATTTCTAACCCCTTTGACGGAATAATTAAATAAATTATTATTTATTTATTATTCCTTAATCATTATAGATATCTCCTACGAAATAATTATTAAATCGTTATTTAATAATTATTTCTAAATCACTTTGACCATATATTCTTAAAGTAATTAAGAAATCAATTTTCTTTGTTAATTAATTTAACCATTTTTCTTGATTGACTCAATAAATCATTATTTTTCAAGTTATTCCACTAAATATATATATTTTGACTATTTCATGAATATTTTCATCTCTTAAATATAATAAAATATTCCTAACAACTAGGTCTTGATTTAGTCTAATATTTTTTTATTATTTTACTAGATCTAGATCTATCCTAACATTTTATTATAAATATAGAGGTTTCTCCTCACTCTCTACACATGACCATTTCATATCGTCTTATGACTTTTGAGCTCCCACTTTGATTTCACTTATTTACTCTTCATTCTACCTATTGCAACCAATGAGAGAGAGAGAGATCAACTGTAGAGGCATAGGGAGTACAAGAACCAATCCCACGGAGGGGGATGATATAGACCCAAGTCTACATTCTTCTCCAACATGTGTATTCTTCCATTTTAATAAAAAATATTTTATCTCCATTGGGTTTTTAGTCTCATTTGTTGTTATATGTTTTTCAATATTTGCAAAATATTTTTGTAGGGTTTTCTAACAATATTTTTTTCAAATATGAATAACATTATCATCTATTTGTTTTTGTTCCCTTTATTGTTAGGTGAATTGTCACCAACTGAATAAGAAGAGGAATTTTGGTGCATTTTCTCAAAAATATTCTCCTAAAAAATAGTGAATCTATTGGTTTAGATATTCAAATCCCTCATGACTTCATTTCTACATTTTCCTCTCTTTCATTTTTATTAATATTTTCATATTTTCAGTAGTTTTTTGGGAAAATATTTGTGTTTATGTGCTTTCGCTTCTTTTTTACATGTCACAAGTACTAGCCGATTAGGAGATGAAAAATTATGTTTCAAATCTATGAAGCAAGAGTCTTAGGATCCTAGCGCACTTTTTTGGAGTTTTTTGTTCTGGATGTGCAGGATTTAGCCCAAAACCATTAAAGAAATGTTGAGGTAAAAAATTGTCCTCAAAACAAAATTGTAAAACCAAAATAAATTTTATAAGAACCAATAGGATTCAAGATGATGATGTCAACCATGGGTGATGATTCACCATTTTTGGAGTAAAAAAGTAAAAAGATTAAAAAATTAAAAAAACTATGTTTTCAACTCGTATTTCAATTTTTCTCCCTATTGTTTTACTCAAATTTCGAGAGGGAGCAATAGTTGGATGCATAATTTAATTCCTCATCCAAGGAGTATGAATGTTGCATACCTTTAATGGACCCTGCTACACGAAAAATGAGAAATACATGAAAAAAACGTGATCTACACGAAAAAGAGAAATGTTAGACTATTGGCATTGTCTGGATGGCTTGTGGCATTTGGTATGTTTGTAAGTTTTAACCCCGTATAGAAATTACGTACATATGAATTCTAAAAACATAAAATAAACAATGGAAAGAGCATAAAACATAAAACAGATAGACACAAATATTTTCCCCTGGATCCCAAAATCGGGACTACCAAATTGACTTTTCATTATGTTCCTTTCAATGTTACAATACGTATATATACATGCCAAAGTATCCACAAACCCCAATCCATTAACCCTGGATTAGAACATAATCGTAGTTCCTTTGACTGGATCTACAAATACCATGGATAGAAACCCATCATGGCCAAAACCACATACAGAATCCATGCACAAAACCATAGGTAGGTCTGCCCACCTAATATAGGGTCCAAACATTTTTCCCCAGGGGCGCTACCCTGGACCTCGTAGAGGGGGTCTACCAGCCCCCTCAAACCCTCCAACAGGGGGTGCTACCGCTCCCCTTGTAACCCACCTACTGTGCCCATCGCAACATATAGGGGGGTTGTCACCCCCCCATGACCACCCCCCTGCGCATGGTGTATCCATGGAAATAATATAACATGCACCCAACAATGTTTGCATTGATGTAAACTGAGATAGCATTGAGGTGGAGAGTTTGCAGCCATGTTTCGGGTAACATATTGGCTCAAAGCCTACATCTGACCTTCTCCACTGGGAAATGATTTGAAAGAGCTTTCGAGCATTATATGGAAGTCCAGAAATGGCCATCGGGATCAAAAGTTATTGATAACCAAAATAAAAGAGCTTGGAGTCCTTTGAAGCAACTTGGATATCGAAGCCGATTTTTAGAGGTTTGGAACCTTAGAGCCTAAGATTTTGGAACCCGAGGTATCAGATCAAGTCACAATATCAGAGGTTAGAATAGATGGCACAGAAAGGCATATCAGAACCTCAAAGCATAGGGCCATTGGAACCACAGAATATCATAAGTACTTAAAAATTGCATTTGCTTGGAAGCGTTGAGGTCTGCGAAGGAAAGGAATTACAGAGAAATTTGGTGAAAAACCAAGGACCAAGAAGACCCTTTCTCTCTCCTCTAATAGACATCTGGAAGTAGGTAATTGGCCACTCGAGAGCTCACGAGGTAGATGATGTCAACATGATGTGATTGTACGGCAGAAACACGGGAGTCAAATTCGTCATTTTCAATGGCCTAATTGGGAAAATATGGGTGACACATATCACAACTAAGGAGGCGCCACGTGGAGTGATGAAAACAACATGACATCATCTTGTAGGTTGACATATAGGAGGTTGAATTTTTCATAATTCTTGACTAATTTCCTTATAGAAAATTTTTGATCCGATAAAGGGGCTCTGATGTGGACTGGCACATGGTCATGGGAAATCCAACGGATAAATAGTGTAGAGAAGGCCTAAGCACCTAAGAGATATGTGATGCCAAGTATTTCGGATGTCTAAACTTCAGAACTCCACCACAATTGTAATTCAGAGAGAAGTTATGAAACAGGGAGATATGACGGTGCTTAGCACTTGGTTGTATGGATCCAAAGGACCAATGGCATAAAGTAGACCTTAGCACCTGAGTTTCGAAATGACACATGGAAAGTACGTTTCAGTGTTCAAAATTTCGGGGACCTCTCTAATTGAATTATGAGAAATTTTCGATATTCGGGAGCTCCAAAGTGTTGGCACTTGGTTAAGGAAACCCCAAAGAACTAAGGGTGAAAGAGAAAATACAAAGGGAGATAGGCCCCCAACTGGATATGAAGGCCTTAACACCTAAGGGCTATGCTCTCAGTCATGAAACCCAGTCCTACGGAGGAAATGTGATAAAGGGAAAAGCAGAAGGAGCTAACTCCAATCAGGATTTTGCGATTTCATAAAGGCTTTTCAATAAAAGTTACAATATGGAGGGGGTCTGATACAACACTATTATGGTATATGAGGCCACTAGCCATAACTCCCAATCCCATGGTGGAAGAAAAAGAGGAGCTAAGCATGTAGGGGCTAAAGGCATCAAAATGGTGTGTTTTCATAAGGTAATTTATATAATTTATGATGTGTTATAACTCCAATACTACACTAAAAAGTGAAAGGATGAATGGGTCGGTAGTGAGAGAGTAAATTCAAGCCAGAGAAATTTGTTAATGGAGTTAATGGGATTTGTAGAGATCACTGGGTCAAGGAAACGAAGACAATGATTCATAGAGTATAATTGTTGGGCTTGTTCTGATGTTGGAAGAAATCCATCTCTGATCTTTCGTGCATGCCTTATGACCTTAAATAAGGAACATAGAAGCTATGATGTTGTACAGAGAAGCTCTACGACCCATTAACAAGCATGGGGAACCTCTTTGGAGTGTGTAGGTGGACTGAGATTAAATTCTCAGCATGGAGAATCACACAAAGTGTTGGGGAAACGCTCAAGAGCCCATTCTCTTATTTAATATAGTGGTAGAATTCTAGCATCAGACACAACAGTAGGAGGAAGAGCCATATAGAGGTACACTTGGGTAGTGTGGAAATAGGTAACAAAGGCAACATTGTGTAGAGTGCAGCAAAGGATCAAAACTAGTGATTTCCATCGAGAAAAGGGGGGGTGAGTGTGTTGTTGCATGAGCTGAAGAGTGAACAGTAGAGGACTGAGAGCTGAGCAACTAGCCCAAGTGTTCAACTGGAGCAGAGTGTAGCATAGAGCTTGTGGAATAGAAGGCAGAGTGTAGAGGTTAGGGTGGTGTTGTGTGAGGCTGAGAGAGCATGTGGAAAAGTAGAGGAATAAGAGAAAAAGTTGATTTTACAGTAAACCAGGTTGGTATTTTTCTGTATTTGTATGTGCCTCTGTTTTCAGTTTGAAAATTATATGAAAGGTAGAACAATGGATAGAGTAGTTGGTGGCCTGCATTCATAAGAGGTTAGTGCCTCTTGGAAAGTATGTGATTTATATCCTAAGGGGGTCCTTGTCTCATGTGAGTGAGTGCTCAGAAACAAACTAATGTAATTAAGTAGGTTCTTAATTTACATCATAACAACAAACAGGTTGGTGGTTTTTTTCCTTTGGGTTTCCACATGAACATATCAGTGTCAATATGTGTATGATGCTCATGTGATGGATTGTATGTACATATGAATGTCTCATCTTGTTGCTCATTTGGATTATGTATGAATGCACTCATAAGTAATAGGAAATGGAGTCTTCATCCTTTCATTTTCTGTTGGTAGGGTTCATCCTCCAGTGGAGTCTTTGAATTAAATTTGAAATTAGTCTAGAGTTTCCAGGTGAATGATTTCAGCCTTCATATGTGTCTGATCGTTTTCCACCATCAGCAAATTGGATCTGATCCTTGTCATCCTTTCCCATGGAAGATATGATCTCTCGTTTCCCCTGCAACGGTGCCAAAATGTTATCCTCCACAATTTCCCAGGCTGAGAGGAATCGACGGAGGTAACCACAGACCAAGATTTCAGTTTAGTAACTAGCGCTACCAAGCCAGAGAGGGATCTCTCTATGAGATCACATCCAAAGAATTGATTAGAAAGGATTTTAGTCAAGATATGAAAGGATCAGGTAGATTTTGAAAATTTAAGGTTCTGATGGTTGTTGGATCAGGAAAGAGAAATAGGCAGCTACGTCCAGGCCTCAATGCATTATAGTAGAAGGAATATGGAGGAGCAAGGTAGCAATGCCTTGTGATGGATCTGAGATTTTATTCGATGTAGTGTAGGGTTTGAAGAGATTTATAAGGTCTTAATGAGTATGTGTACCATGAATTCATTAATCAAGAAGAAAGAACACATAAAATATTTTCCACCAAAACATATCTTTACAAAAAAGAATTCTTCTTATAAATTATAAGGAAAACCATTGAAGAAGCTAATCATATTTAAGAGATATGTATTGATTCATAGGAAAATAACATAGAAATAAAACAACATCACAAACTCATTGTACTTGAATTCCTGAATAATAGTTGCAACCGCTCCTTTGATTAGTTGAGTGAAGTACAAGCTACAAAATTCTCACTTCTGATGTCCAACCAGTCCTAAGATTGAGAAAATGATACATAAATACCAAAAACAACATCTCCTCACTATTAGGGGTCGAATCCATGAATCTAGGAACTGCTCCATGAGGTGTTCTAACCAAACCCTATTGTCTAGGGAAGTTAAGAACAACTTCTTCAATTAACTTTGACTCCAACCACTCTCATAAATGAGGTCAAATTTACATCAAAACCACTTACAAAGACTAATCACCCACTATCACACCATATTCACACTAGGATTACTCAAATACATCATTTAAATAAGTGAAAAAGTCAAACTAGGTTGAACTGTTAAAGAAACTAGCCTCCTGGAAAAAGCGCAGCAAATTCTGTGAAAAGCGTAGCTTGAACTTTCAGGCCACTTTTGGAGGCCTCTCTAAACTCCAAATGGAGATCATGATAGCTCATTGTAAATATCTCTCTTTGATACAAAATGGAGTCCTCAAGCACTGAAAAGGACCAATTATAGCCCCTAAAAAATCAATTATCCCCAAACTAGTCAAAAAGTGTAGCATGGCCTCCAGAAACAGGGCAGAAAGATATTTTTAGGTGGTTTTTGGGCATTTTCTCCCTGTAAAAGTTGATGATTTGGGCTTCCATGTGTCCAAAGATGATGTATAAGTCAATATATATACATCCATGTGTATTTTATATTATTTAGAGCCCTTCAGAAAAAGCGCAGCGTGGCCCACGCTACGCTTTTGGCAGGGTGACTGTGCCAAAAATTGCCAAATTTATGCGAACATAGGGCTGAAAGGTGAAGCAATATCTCTTTAAACATAACGAATTTTGAAAACCAGAGAGCGGTTTTTGTTCTTTTGCATGTCTTGAACAATAACTCCCTCCAGTTTTGAAAACTTCATCTCTTATTGGCCACAATCGGCTCTGCAAAAATGTGACTAAAACAGAACATTACACAGTCAGACAAATAGGTTGAAATGAGGAAAGCTTATCTCCCAATCCTTGATACCTGTGTAAACAGTGAGAGGGGTTTTTGTATCTTGGCATCTTAGGAATGCAAACCGCCTCTAGTTTTCAAAAATACTTTTCCATTTTCTCAAAATCCAAGTGTGTAGTTGGTCATTAAACTACTGAGCAACTCTCCCATAGAAACTGTAGTTTGGGAATTTATCTCAAATCATAACACATGTGAATAAAATGAAGGATGATTTTGTTCCTTGGTCTGTGGTTAACAAAAACCTCCTTCACTTTTGTAAAATTCATCTTCATTTGGTCACAAAAATATTTTGAAACAAAATTGTCCTTATGTGCAGCAAATGATTTGTCAATGTCCCTTTGACCTAGTGGAAGAGATGGCTCACTCTCTTTCTCTTTCATCCTCTTGAGACCTCTTTTTCTTTGTCTCCTTGTTTTGAACTGCTTTGTTTATGGCTTCTTTTCTTCTCCATAGAAAACTTGTGATTACAAAACCCTAGAGGGAAAAATGGGGAAAGGGAATGAGGGAACAGGATGAAGGGGTCAGGGAGAAGGAATGGGTGTAGGAAACATTTATGAGATGGGAAGGGTTGTTATGGAACTTAGGGAAGTGGAGGGAAGTGAAAATAGTGAGGTAATAGATCTAGGGAATTTATACATAGTCCCAGCTATGAATGTTGCCAAAAACGCAATGTAGGGCTAGGTTTTAGGTGTAGGAGGTTTTAGGAATGAGAGGTAGGGGGTGTGAGGGTTTTAGGAGTGTGTTTGAGTGTGAGGTATGATAACATGTATAGGAATAGGGTTTTTAGGTTTTCAAGTTAGCTTGAGACCAATGTTTTGAAATGTCTTTGGCCATAAAAATGTTGAGGAAGTGGTTGATGATGAATGAGATCTCTTTAGAAATGAAATGAGTGAGGAAATTAGTTATAATGGATGATATCTCCCTTGAAAATGTGATGAATGAGAGGAATGAGATAAAAATGGTCTTTATAGGCCATAGAACTGAACTTTGTAATGGTAGGGTTGCCCACCATAATTTTCATTTTTCTTTTTGATATAAACTATGCAGCTTGGAACTTTTTCATAAAGATTTGAAACATAACTTGCTACATCATTCTGAAGTGAATTACACTTAGAAACATAACTTTTTGATCAAGCCCTACCACTACTCCTTCATTTCCCGATTTATTGAATGAAATTACAACCTTGATGACTCTAACCCTAATGACCTAATGGATGAACAATGCACTGAATGACAACCATGATACTGAAACTGAGATGACCATGACACTTTTCAGAGATGGCACATCCAAATGTATTATGAAAGTGACCAAAACATGGCAATTTTGTAAAGGAGTAATTGAAAACCTAGACAAACGATCCAGTGACCAAATTTTATTCTGAAAACCTAGTGACATGATAAAATTTAACTTTGAAACCCCTAACAAAACTTGGTAAAATCTATTTGACCATTGGTGATAGGCAGAACTAATTGACACTAAGATTAGCTCCAGCTGGGGATGGAATCTCCTTGGAGGTGTCAATAAAACCATAGAACAAGTAGCCTTATTCATTGGGCATGGAGTGAAAATGCAAAGACCAAACTCAAACTGAAAGCAGACTAACAAACTGACTGGCTTAACTATAAAAAACATAATGATTGAAAAACTGACTTTACAACTTTTTTAACAAAAAGAAAACAACAGTTGATCATAGAGGCCTTATGGCCTTCTCCTTGGGCTTTAAACTTCTAATGATAACTGCCAACTTGCTGACGATGTATATACAATCATGTGTAATGATCCCTCCAATGTAACCAATCCAGCAAATGGCTACTTATTTGAATTATGCTCTTACTTTCCTTGAGCGGGTAGAAAAACAAAAACTAGGCCACTCCAAGTGTCCAATGAACATGTGTACATGATCCATAAATATAATAAAACTCATCTCCCTTTATGATTGCAACAACTTGACAAAAGGATACTGAAACTCGTGAATGACTACCCTTTCTTGATGATCAACAACGAGAGAAGAATATTCTTCCTTTTTAGACATTGGTTGTTTTATAAAATGAAGTTTGTCATTCTCAAGCAAAAT
Organism: Pinus taeda; assembly: GCA_000404065.3. NCBI lineage: Eukaryota > Viridiplantae > Streptophyta > Pinopsida > Pinales > Pinaceae > Pinus > Pinus taeda. The sequence goes on along the minus strand of APFE031303429.1, from coordinate 142,218 downwards.
AGATGTAGACTGCAAATTTTTGGATGAACTTTGTAATGAGACTCCTACTGTGTAAGACAATGAAGCCAGCTGCCTGATAAAATTTGAGTCATCTTTGTTTTGAAGCTCATAGTTAACTAATGGAGAAGGACTGTGACTACATACATCATCCACAACATTAGCTATTGGGTCAAGGAGAACTTTATAGGACTGCTGCAACTTGTCATACATTTGTTCCAACAGGCAACATGATTTTCTATAAGCTCTTCATGTTCCACACTTTTGGCTGCATTTTCAAACTGAATGTTTCTTAATAACGGTGATTGTGGACTGAAAAAAGGTACTATATTACAAACAACATTCTCAAAAACTTCAGGAGAAGGTTTCCAACTTTTATTAACTTGCTTATTTTCTTCCTTGGTAACCTTATAGTTTTCTCTTATTATTTCGAAAGAAGAGAAACTCAAAGGTAAGGAGTCTTGGTCAAGAATTTCATGGTCTTCTCCATGCTCAACATCAAAACTAAAAGACTGCTTATTTATAATCTTAGGTAAGTTTTCTCTCAGTAATTGAAATGAAGTAAAACATAAAGGCAACGACCTTTCACCTGATTTGTAATTTTCTGGATTCTCTTCATTGCTATCATGATTGATATGCATGGGCTAAGTGCTACATATGAGCTGTTGTAATGAAGGTTCTACCCCGCAACAACATGTCGATGATTGCCTTGTAGAGTCAGCCTCTATTTCAACAACATAATCATCATCATCATACTAATCGTACTTGGGTAACTCATCATTATAAGGAATGACGTCAAACTTACACATTAGATCAGTAGATTGATCCTCCATGGGTTGATCTATAGATTCATCTTCATGATTGTCCATAAATGAATACATAAAACAATCACTTTCTGATCTATGGTAACTGGAATGAGTAGGATAATGGTTAGGATCATCAACCTCTTCTTCTTCAGTAATAAGTGGGACATAGTGTTTTTGAACATCAAGTTTATCTCTCATGATGATCTTTGCATCATTTCTTCCATTGTGCTTACTAAAATGTCGAGCTTAACTTCTAAATATGTTAGATGTTCCTTCTCTATATTCTCCCTTGCTTCTTCTTTCAAATTTGACCTTTTGACCAGCAAATTAGCTTCCACAGCTATTGCACTATCCTGAATTTCTTCAAGTGTGGTACGATCCCTTTCTCTCAATTGAAATTCCATTTCCGGATCAAAGGCATCCGAGTAGTGTAAGAGAGCTAAATCGAGATGTGGCTTGATATCAACAAGGATTGAATGATACACTTGATTGAACCTGGCTGAAAAATGTTGCATTGTTTCTCCTGGTTGTCTTTCCAACTAATTAGATTCTTCTAAAATAAGAAAATGATTCCTCTTGATCACCCATCTATCAAGGGAGACTTTCACAAATTGATGGAAATCGAAAATGCTTACAGCTAGTAAGTTCTTAAAACATTTCTTGGCTTCACCTTGCAAAGATAAAGAAAAAATCCGTATACTAACATCATCTTCTTCAACCTCAAAAAGGTTGAGAAAATTTTCAAAACTGTGAATGTGTTTTTCAGCAGTGATGATACGACATTCTCCATCAAACCTGGGAAGATATTTGTAATAATGTTTCAGGAAAATCATGGAGTATAAGAGGTAAGATGAGTGTCTTGTATCTATTTGGAATTTTACAAGGTGTAGGACTATGGACAGCAGCTATAGGATTAGCCTTGATCTCTTTAGGCTCATCAAGTTGAAGATGGTCAACATAAGCTTCAAAAGAAGGGTCTTAATCAAAATCAAAATTTGTATTCACAATCTTCAAAGGAAAGGAATCAAATGTAGGTTTGGGATCTTTTCTCAAATATAGTATACTCTGGAAAACCTTCTTGACATTCTCAGGAAAAGAAAAGAAATAATTTACAACAAAGAAAATGAATTCTTGGATGAAAGTCCAATTTGAATACCTGATCTTCCCATATTGTCCACCATCAACAAATAAGATCTGATCCTTGTCGTTCTTTCCCATGGAAGATATGATCTTCATTTCCCTTGCAATGACACCAAAACGTTATCCTCTGCAATGTCCCAAGCTTAGAGGAATCGATGAAGGGAACCACAGGCCAAGATTTCAGTTTAGTAGGTAGCCCTACCAAACCAGAGAGGGATCTCTCTATGAGATAAAAGCCAAAGAATTGACTGGAATATAAAATGATTTTAGGCTAGATATGCTAGGCTCAAGTTGGTTTTCAAAATTTAAGGTTTTGATGGTTGTTGGATCAGGAATGAGAAATAGGGAGCTAGGTCCAGGCCTTAAAGGGTTTTAGTAGCAGGCATATGGAGGAGCAAGGTAGCAATGTCTTGTGATAGATTTGAGAGTTTAGTTGATGTAGTGTAGGGTTTGAATATATTTACAAGGTCTTATTGAGCATGTGTACCGTGAATTCATTAATCAAGAAGAAAGAACCCATAAAAGGTTTTCCACCAAAACAAAGCTTTACAACAAAGAATTCTTCTTATAAACTATAAGGAAAATCATTGAAGAAGCTAAGCATGTTTAAGAGAGATGTATTGATTCATAGGAAACTAACATAGAAAGAAAACAACATCACAAAATCATTGCACATGAATTCCCGAATAATAGTTGCAACTGCTCCTTTGATTAGCCAAGTGAAGTACAAGCTACAAAATTCTCACCTCTGATGTCCAACCAATCCTAAGACTGCGAAAATAATACATAAAGACCAAAAACAACATCTCTTCACTATCAGGGGTCAAATCCATGACTCTAGGAACTGCTCCATGAGGTGTTCTAACGAAACCCTATTGTCTAGGGAAGTTAAAAACAACTTCTTCAATTAACTTTGACTCCAACCACTCCAATAAATGAGGCCAAATTTACATCAAAACCACTTACAAAGACTAATAACTCACTATTACATCATATTCACACTAGGATTACTCAATTGCATAATTTAAATAAGTGAAAAATTCAAACTAGGTCGAACTGTTGAAGAAACTAGCCTCTTGGAAAAAGTGCAGTGAATTTTGTGAAAAGCACAGCATGGGCTGCAAAAAGCGCAGCCTGAACTTTCAAGCCACTTTTGGAGGCCTTTAATTGAGATCATGATAGCTCATTGAAAATCTCTTTATCTGTGCTACAAAATGGAGTCCTTAATCACTGAAAAGGACCAATTATAGCCCGTAAAAAATCAATTCTCCCAAGACTCATAAAAAAGCGTAGTGTGGCCTCCAGAAACAGGGCAGAAAGGTGTTTTTTAAGTGGTTTTTGGGCATTTTCGCCCTGTAAAAGTTGATGATTTAGGCTTCCAAGTGTCCAAATCGGATGTATAAGTCAAGAGCTATCCAACCATGTAGATTTTCTATCATTTAGAGCCCTCAAGAAAAATCGTAGAGCGGCCCACGCTATGCTTTTGGCAGGGTGACTGCGCCAAAAATTGCCATATTTGCACAAAAATAGGGCTGAACGGTGGAGTGATATCTCTTTAACAATAAAGAATTTGGACAATATGACATTTTTTTTGTTCTTTGTCATTTTTTGAACAATAACCTCCTCCAGTTTTCAAAACTTTATCTCTTATTGGACACAATCATCTCTGAAAAATGTGACTAAAATAGAACATTGCACAGTCAGACAAATAGGCTGAAATGAGGAATGATTATCTCAAAATTCCTTACACCTGTATGAAACGTGAGAGGGGTTTCTATAGCTTGGAATCTTAGGAACAAAAACCTCCTCCCGGTTTCAAAAATACTTTTCCATTTGTTGAAAATCCAAGTTTGTAGTTGGTCACTAAAATACTGAGCAACTCTCCCATAGCAACTGTATTTTAGGCATTTCTCCAAAATCATAACACCTTTGAATGAAACGAAGGAGGCTTTTGTTCTTTGGTCTATGGTTAACAGGAACCTCTTTAACTTTTGTAAAATTCATCTTCATTTGGTCACAAACATATTTTGAAGAAAAATTGTCCCTGTGTGCAGCAAATGATTTGTCAATGTCCCTTTGACCTAGTGGATGAGATGGTTCACTCTCTTTCTCTTTCTACCTATTTCTACCTCTTTTTCTTTGTCTCCTTGTTTTGACTTCCATTGTTGTATGGCTTATTTTCTTCTCCATAATAAACTTGTGATTGCAAAACCCTAGAGGGAAAAACAGGGGAAGGGAATGAGGGAATAGGATGAAGGGGTTAGGGAGTAGGAATGGGTGTAGGAAAAATTTATGAGATAGGGAGGGGTGTTAGGGAACTTAGGGAAGTGAAAATAGTTAAGGAATTTATACACAGTCCCAGCTATGAAGGCTGCCAAAAACGAAATGTAGGGCTAGGTTTTAGGTATAGGAAGTTTTAGGAATGAGAGTGAGGGAGTGTGAGGATTTTAGGAGTGTTTTTGAGCGTGAGGGAGGATAAAATGTATATGAATAAGGTTTTTAGGCTTTCAAACATGAAAAGAAGGGCTTCCCACAGAAAATGTAGTGAGGTAGCTTGAGACCAATTTTTTGGAATGTCTCTAGCCATAAAAATGCTGAGGAAGTGGTTGATGATGAATGAGATCTATTTAGAAATGAAATGAGTGAGGAAATGAGTTATGATGGACAAGAGCTCCCTTGACAATGTGATGAATGAGAGGACTTAGAGAAAAATGGTCTTTATAAGTGTTGTTTGTGTGGGTCCTGACCCAGGTTCTGTGTTAGTTAGCCAAACAAATACCTACACTATAAGCCCTTTCGCAATCAGCTCGTGGAGCGCAGACCGAAATCTCACTCGAAGCAGTATGGGGGGATTCTAGAACCACGTTTCTGCACCTTGAAAAGGTTGTGATGTCGGTTTATACCCTCTGTTCCTGCTTTCACGTAGGTCATTAAGTTCTAGGGCTCTATCAGTCTAGCCCTTTATTCCACCCTTCAATACCTCCGCGAAGGAGTGTGATTGAACTTCGTGCAGCCCTAACCTGTGATCTAGGTACTTTCGCGTTGTTATGATAGTGTATTTGTACAAGTTCCCAAGTTATCTTAAGTGTTTTACTTATCTTACTAAACAATCACAGTTAGCACCACGTAAACTGATATTCTTACTTGTGTTCAATTAACCAATATAATCACATATATCTGTGAATCACATAAACATTGTAAATTAAACCCAAAACGGAATATAACCAAATGCATTAACATGAAATAAAGACATAGAATTTGTAGAATACTTCTCGTTATTGATATCTCCAGATTATTACCGACTCTACCCACCCCATGCACACAGCTGTAGGGGTCTGCGCACTTAGTTGCAGACTTCTACCCTAGGCCTCTTTGCACTCAGCTACAGAGCCTCTACCTACCCTAAGACCCAAAATAGTTAGACTTCGCTATCAAGATTGATCACTCCATTCTTCGCTAAAGACTTCTAACTTATTACTACTTAGAGCTTACTTACTTAGCTCTTTTTACACAATCCCATGGTCTGTAGACCATGGGTAGATCTTTACAACTGACTTTACACATTACAAAATAAGGGTAGAAAACCCTTTATAACTCATGACACCTTCATGCTCTGCAAGCACAAAATGCGGAGAATTTGCAGCTTTATGTCAAAACTTGTCCCAAAACATGGGCTTTTAGCCCCAAAACCATCCTTAGGGGATCCCATTCACAATAGGCCCCCAACACAAGCATCGTGACTCGCCCTCAAGTCACTCTACGGGTGCAGAGATCTTTGCACGAAGACCTCCTAGCTCAAACTGTATGACCGCAACCTCGGCAATGAACTGTGCAGCCTCCTGCTTCGCTTCTTCAACCATTGGCTCGATCACTGCTCCTAAACTGTCGGCCTGAAGCTTCTACTAAGTTTCTTGCAGATTCACAAGCTTTCCTTCAATAGAGGTTGTGACCACGTAAGCCTCATCCAACTAGGGCTTCAATCGTGCCTTCAACACTGCCTCATTGTGTTGCGCTGCATCTACCTTTTCTTTCAACTGCTTGGCCCCCTGCAGCTTTGCCAGTTTCTACGTGAGCATGACAGTTCATGTTGTGCCTTTTACCTCCTCATAGTGCTGCTGTTGTTCTCGCACTTCTGTCTCCAGTCGCTGTATAGTAGGGTCCTCCTGCAGGCTCATCAGGACCTCAAACGACTATTCAAAAATCTTTGTGTAGTTTGCTACTACACTGTCGACCGTGGCTATCACCTCTGTGACAGCAGTTGCACGCTGCTCCTTTACTTCTGGTGGAGTTGAAGGTTGGGCCTTCAATTGTAATTCTGTAATCTGTAGCTTCAACTCCAGTTGAACCCGAGCCATCTCTGTGCGAGCATCATGCACCCCTATAGCAAGCTTGCAGACGCACACCTTGACCGGTTCTTCCTCAGGAATGGCCAACTCCGGGGCCATTTGACATGCCTCCTCCATCACCTGAATCATTCACTTGTTTTGGGCGGTTACCTCAGTCACGGAGGCTATGGTAGAGTCACGTTGTAGGGCCATCTACTCATTGTTAATCTGCTTCTCACTGATCACCTGTAGAGCGCGGTGCTCACAGGCCCTCAGCTCTCTGATCACTCCATCTTGCAATAGGCGGAGTGCCTCGCTAGGGAGCACTACTAGATTCAACCCTACTCCCTTGAGCCTGCTGACAGTGGGCCTATCAGCTTCATTCTTCGTGGTTAGTGCTCCATCGGGCAGCTGTTATGAAACTAGTTCACAAAAAGATAGAAAAGATAGATCAACACCTTAGAATTTAGCCTCTTTGAGGGGGAAACCTCCTTTACATTACACAAATGAACAATTCTTGGATGATA